>WAAE01000853.1:407525-483746 GCA_013400495.1 Nicator chloris
ATATAAAAAGCCTTCAAACTCTAAAGCCTCTAGGGATGTTAAGTTTAGCTAAAAATCTAAACGTTAAATTCCACCCAGCTGGAATGCATAGCAGCGTTTTAAATTAAGATGCTGTGACTAAGGATATGGTAATGCCATAAGGAAAAAAAATTAAAATAATCAAAGCACAGCTGTGCCCAAGTTAGGCAGTGTAAAGTCAACTGTGATATCATAGAAAGCAAGTAATGCCAACTCAGAGAGAGGAATTACCCACTGCACCTTATTCTGCTCTTTTATGTTGATGTTGAGGCAATACTGATGCTTGAGCCAATACAAAAAGTTAACAAAGTTAAGTTCTAACATCAGTGCCATAGATGGGCTCACTTGAAAAAATTAAACTGTTAAATTGTTCAGGTCACAGCCCAGCTGGGGCAACAGGAGATCAGCCAAGGACATGGATTGTGGCAGCTCCCTCTGAAGTCAGCATGAGGCCTTATTATAACCATTTTTATCAAAGCATCAGCCAGAGGAAAAAATACCAAATGTGGTCAGAGGAAAGAGGTGCATTCTAGGTACTGGCAGTGCCTCCTTTTGTTTATGCCCAATTCTACTGTGATAGGCAAGGAATATTTGTCTTTTGTTGAACGTGTTAGTCTAGTTTTTCAATTGTATTTCTGCTGTTCACAAGTGGGAGAGCAAAAATCTGGTTTTCAGCTTAAGACATTTTCCAGCCTTATTTGATATGAAACCCTAAGCTCTGTATAACAGGCAAGGGGTTTTGTGTCTATGCTAATTTATTAACAACTAGAGACGCTTTGAGTTTTTATACTACAACAGAATAAGATATGGCAGGGACTGAACAACAATAACCTTCACTATCACCATCAAAACGCAGTAGAGCTTTCAGACAAAGAAAACTGCTGTTTGCAGAATGAATCTTTAAATAGCAAGTAAGTTTCTTCCAGGAAATCCCCCTTTCCCAGTTTCATCCAGAGAACCACAAGGATTTTAAGCAGGACATTAAGCTGAGACTATACATTGCAGTTGCTTTCCTGCTCAGTGTGATCTACTGACTTTCTCACTGCTTCCCTTAATATTTGAACTGGAATGAAGAGAAGTCTGTCAAGACTTTTAATTCCTTAATTGGTATATCTGTGTTAATGAATGAGATTTTCAAAAGGCAAAAAACGGCTTGAGACAAGAGCAGAACAGAGCTGTATGCTTTTGGGAAAGGGAAGCATATAACATTAATGCACAGCTGTAAGTTCATAAAATCATAAAATCAATACATGAGTGTAGCCTCATAGGAGCATTCAATTCAATTTTTGGGCATTAACAGCTCTGCTAAGTGCTGATTTTCAGAGGACCATGTGGGAAAGTTTCTTAAAAATGACCAGATTCTGATCTGCTTGTGAAATACTCAAGTACAGTTGCTAGCAGACATAAGCAATTAATTTTCCTACAGCTTTACTTCATTTGTAGTCAGAATTAAACAGTTCCCTTCCTTGGGAAGGATAGCATCTCTCTTTAGACACTGCTACTCAAACTGCTTGTGGCAAAGTTCCAGCCCCTCACAGGTTCCCTGATTAATGCCTGTCACTGCCTCAAAGATTCAGCTCCACTCCACTTTAGCTCTACCACCTTCATGTCTGCACATTATCTAAACTTTCCCTTTAAAATCCTTAAGGATAGTCAAGCCCTACAACTGCTGATAAGATTACATCAGTATTTTGCTTTCACTTAAAATAGGAGAACGAAAGGGAAAAGGCCACAAAGCCCAACATACCATCAGGAATTAAATGGACAGAGAACTTTCATCTGAAAGGAAGAAAACTAAAAACCTCTTTTCCAGCTTTCAAGAACATCTAACAACCTGGCAACCTTTCAAACCATAAGGTTCTCGCTAGGTTCCCATGAAGGCTTTTAATATTGCAAAATAATAAAACAAACACTGTAGTTATACCCCACCAGGTGAAATCCTGGCTGCAGCCCTAGCACAATGCCACCCCAGAGTAGCTTGTATGTTCTGCTGCTGGTGATGCAAGGCCAGTGAGACACAGGACACACCAGCCAGTATCCTGGACTCCCTTGGAAGGCTGCCTAACTTGCCCTTGCAGTTTGCTTTTGTTTTGGTTCTCCCTGGGCCAAAACACACACCTCTGATTGTGTTTGTCAGAGTGGCATCCACAGATCTGCCCTGGATCTAAACTAACCGTGTGAGTATGTTTGCCATTTGATGTGGTTGCCTCTTGAGAATTAAAGCAAAGCTCTCAGACGGGGTTTCAAGCAATCCCCTTCCAAAGCTTGCTGGCTTTGCTGACTTGCTGACTGTGGCAGAAGACTGCCCTGGAGGGGTCTGCAGAAGGACCTAATGCAGACTGCAGCACCAAAACAAACCAGCTTGGCTAATACAGAGTTGGGAAGACATTGCCATTAATATCTCCACCTCTGCTGCACTTGCAATACTTTTGATTGCATAACCCAGGGGAGAAAAACAGAAAAGGTGTCTGTGATGCAACACTAACATTTTAACAAAGAGTCCCCTGAAATGTTCCTCTACCACTTGGTGATAGAAACCACAGATCACAGAAGCATATTAACAGAAGAATGGGAGGAACTAGATCAGACCTCTTCTGTACAGGCCATGACTCCCAACTAGATTAGTGAGTAAAATCAGAGTAAGATAATTCACAATTATTAGCAGCAAAGGTGTTGCTTCTTCCAAAATGCTTCAGATGCCACTCAACAACCTTGGTTTTCAAAGCCATCAGTTGTCAATCAGTGCCAGGAAGCACTCTGAAATATTCCTGCCATTGACAACATCTGCTCAGAATCACCAGCTACAGGGCCACGGGTGCCTATATGTTATGTACTTTAAAAAACAGCTTAGGCTACCATAAACTTAGAGCTACCTGAATGCCCCTCCATTCCAGGACTTCCAAAATTATACAGTAAAAGACTGAATTATAGCTAATAATATAAACCTCTGACAGTGACGTGAGTGAAATACCAAGCTCATCTCAGTCAGAAACACTGTCCATGCCCTTCACTGAAAACAGCTAAAAGATTAATCCCCTTTGAGAGTTATGCAGCTCAAAGTTCTGGAGCCAGAATGTTCTTGATATAATTTGGAGCTTTGTTTCTACAGCACTTTGTTCCAACTAACAAAAATAACAGAAAACCCTTGTTGGTAGAGAAGTACTGTGAAGAGATTTGCCTCATATCCACTAGGAATAAAAACAGTCTAGAAGAACAGATCAAATTTTCAAGTCATGATCTGATTTTCTTGAGAAACATGAGATATGCCCATGCATATCTCATATCTCCCAGTTGTAACTGCTTTTTAAAATTGCACTGTGCCCTGCCAGTGATATTGGACCTTGGCACCGGAGTAGTCACAATCTCAATTTCCCCTCAAAGAAAGCACTCCAAGGCAGCATTATCTGAAGAGATCTTTGAGTAGTGTGCTGTTTGTACAGCACAACATCCCAAGTCACTGAGTATCCACACACTATAAATTATCCTCTCAGTAACAGTCTTTCAGATAAATCTTTCCTTCGAGGACCCTGCTTGTCTTCTCCCCTTCCCATGTCTGGAATCAGCTGTTAAAGAGGGCACGTGCACACCTGAACTCAAGACAGGGCTTTTCACATTCCCTGGGTGGCCTCAGAAGTGTCTCTGTGTATGAAGCTAGACAGCACTAGATAAACAGTTCTTAACTGGAGAAGAGCTTCAGCAGCTCATTGGAAGGCAAAGCAGAATAAATACTATGTCAGTATAAATCCAGCCGTTGTGCCTTTTGCCTTCTGTCCTCCTGCCATTTCTAACTTTGGCTGACAGTGTTTCCTTTGGGAATCTAGAAAAAACATGCAATTCTCAGCAGCTCCAGCTGCAGTGATGAACTTCCTCTAGGTTAGACGTGTGCAGAACTAAATGTCTGTTTTCTTAAGCCCAGTGAAAATCCAGAAAAACTTCTTCAGATTTCATTAGTCTATCTTTAGAGGAATTATAGTGAAAATAAAAATCCACTCCATGTCTTTGTTTATTTGTCATAACAAAGGTTCAGACTTGTGAGGACTATTCTTTGCCAGTCAGGAGCCAAAACTCAACAGCAAGAACAGCCATTAGGCTGAGATATAAATGACAACAATTTGCTAAGACCCATAGCAAGTTTAAGTCAATTTCTTTTCAGAATTCTCACACAGGATAAACCGTTTACTGCTTGAATCTGTAATCTAATCCTCATTTCTACTCCTCCACTTCCCAAATCAAGTCTGTCATGTAGATTGACAGACATATTTTACCAGTTTTTTCATAGTAAGAGCTACTTTATTCCATGAATAATTTTACAGTATTATCAATCCTCAATGAAAAATCACAATGTCAAGCTGATATTTCCTGAGCAAGAGTAGTATCCAGTTGCTGCCCTATCCTACCTATCCATCTCATTTTCACAGCTAAACATGACATAAATAAAATAATTTTTTGTGCATGGATAACTTTATTTTTGTCATTAACTCAGCAAAATGGAATGAAACAGTCATCAGGTAAGTGCTTGTTTCATGTAAGAAGATATTCTGGCTCACATTTCAAGAGACTCACCTTTATTGCATTTTGTATGATGCAGAGGTAATGTTTATTTTCATGAACATTGTAGACTCAAGATAGAAGAACAGTAAAATTGTGGAAAACCAAGGAGTAATAGTCTACACTAGGTGGCACTGCTACACACGGCTTAAGTTTTTTTGCTGTGGGTTCAAATTAAGCCTAATTTTTGAACAAATATCTGTATTAAGTTTGAGGGAGGTATTTTGGGGGAGCTTTGGCAAAGAGCAAGGAAGCATTCTTTGTTCTCCTGCAAACACAGACAACTTTTGCTATGTAATTATTATCTCGAAACCAACCAGTAGGAGTCCTAATGCTAATGCTGTTCCTGCCTGCAGGAATTCCACACTTGCTATCCAAGCCAGTCCTTCAACAGTCACACAAACAGTCAAAGCCACACTTTGCCTTTGCAACACAAACAAGAGCCCAGTCCTGTTCTCTTCCACTTAAAAACCCCCAACCAACCAACAACAATAACAACAAAGTAGTGTTTCACTACAGGCATAAAGCTTGATAAAGAGTTGTTGGTGGTTATCACTATAAAACGTTGGATTTGCAGCCAGTAGGCATTAAAATGCAACAATTCAAGACTGTGAACTAAACTTCCTCGAATCAGTGATTAGAGGTGGGCAGAGCTGTGAGGATTTTTCCCAAAGCAAGCTAGGCCGACTGAATTTTAGACAGAAGTGTGAACGTACCCTGCAGAAATACAAAGTTTGTGGAAGCAGAATCTGTTATGGCCAAATTCATCTTTCATTCTAAGTTTCAGAATTTTAAAATTCACTGCTAAAGAAAGTACTAAGACAAAAGAATTATTGATCCCATTGACTCATACACCTAGAGAACAGTAAATGTTGGGTTTAATCCTATTCACATGCCTCTAGGGGGTTTTATTCCTGTCTTGCTGAGCATCACAAAACACAATTTTTTTTTTATTTTTTATTTTTTTAAAAAAGATCCTACAAGAGAGATTCCTATGACTTTTGGGGAAAAAACCCCAACCCAAACCAACCATTTTGTAGAATTCTCACTCTTCTGTGATAAATATTAGCCTTTCTTTAAAGTCTCCTCACAAGACTTCTCTGATTACAAAGTTGTGCAGTAGGGGAATCTTACTAAACAAATCAATGGGGTTTTAAATTTCAAATAATAATAAAATAGGTCTTTTTATTTGAAGCTATTTTTTCAGTATAATCAGTCTCAGTACAGCAGAATTTTTTTTCTTTCAGACTAATACCTTCACCATCTTTTCCCCAGAAAAAAACCTGAACCCTTAGTCTGTGAATTTCAGTGAGCACTACATGGTACAGACTCATTCTTTGCTTGATCCAAAACAGGAAAAGGAAAAAAGTAGAACAAGAACTATGATCTTGGCAACTGAAATGTATTCTCTGTACTAAAAAACCCTAAAAGACAGAGTTTATAATCATCCCTTCTTCAAAAGAAGTGTTAGCAAACATTACTACACCATACATTGACTTGTGAGGTTCCTGTTATCTTTAAACCAAGTTTTAATCAAATTTCATGATCAGAACAGGAAGCAACAAACTGAAAGCAAACATTCCTGCTCCAGTTAGCTTTTCAAATTCCTTTGCTTTGGTTTCATTTCAAGTGTCTCACTTCTTTTTATCTAAGAAAGGGGGAAAAAATCAGCATCTTCTGGAAAAACTGCAAAATGGAAATGATGAAATGTATAAACCAGCATACTGGCAAGGTCCTCCTCACAGCAAGGCAAATGGTTCCAAGAGATTGAATCTTTCTTGAAAGGCCAGAAGGTATCAGGCAGTCCCAAATTATTGAACATATTCAACCATGTGACTTCAATTATCACAGTATTAGCTACTGCCTTTGTGAACTTGAAAACTGGCACTGTATGAAAAGGTTTGAATATTCAAGCCTCTGATGCTGGGATGCAGTCCAAAGGGACAGAAATAAACTGACAGCACCCTGAAAACATCCTGCTACAGCATCTTACTAAACTGCCTAAGACTGGAGGGGTGGTGGTATCATGCTCCTTGCAGAGAGGACAACGGTCCCACACCACATGATTTGAGTGCCCTGTTCTCCGTGCAGATGAAACAGGTGTCACCAAGATTCCTTTTTTTTAATGGAAGATAGGAAAGGAAAGAAAACAAAACATGTATATGCTGATCCAGCCTGGAGGAAAAACATCCTCAGAGGCAGGCTGCTCAGAGGAAGGATGCAATGAGAATTGGGTGGATCAGTTCAGAAGAGGAGCCTTATCCTCAGCCTGTCTCTATCCATCTCCCAGATGATTGGCAAACACTTCCCAAGGCAGATACCTGGCATAGGCTGGGAACAGCAGGGCAGGAATCTGAACCAGTGGAGTTGCTTAAACAGACTACAAACAGTCTCAGTTCTGTCCTGAAGCATTTCTAGCACAGATAAGAAATGAAACAACCTCAGTAGGTGAGAATAAAAACCTGACACACATTAGTTACCAAGCAAGGCTGCCAGCAGAGCTGCAAGCAGAAACTTAAAGACAGCCAAATTCAGTGGACAGGGGCACATGCACTGGATTTCTCATTCAACTGAGAAGCTGCTTCCCTGTCAAAAACCTCAAGAAAATTATTTGTTCCCACAAAATTATTTGAATTTTGACAAGTCAGTATTTTCCCTTATGTATTCTATGTAAAGCAGTCATTTTAGGTAAAGCCATTAGGAAAATTCCCCAGTAGAGTTCACATTAGTATTCCACTGCAAGATCAAGATCTGAAAGGCAATACTGCATTCTGTAAGATTTCAAAAGAAACAAGCTCCTGCAGTTCCTCACACTATATAATTTATAAGTGTTTTATATGTCTTTGGATGAACTTATAAGAATGCTTTCCCCATGCTTCTGAAAAGAAAAATGAGATTGCTTTTCTTTCTCTTTTCTGAAATGAAAACTTTTATTCTAATGTATTCCTAACTTTCCATGAGCGATGAAATGAGAGACTGAGGGGGAGAAGGGACACAAAACACAGAGAAGACAAAAAAAAAAAAAAAATTTTCTGTCATAGAATGGTTGGGTTGGGAGACACCTTAAAGCTCATCCAGTTACAACACCTTTCATTAATCCAGGTTGCTCCAAGCACAGTTCCAGGGATGGGACAGCCACAACTCCTCTGGGCAACCTGTGCCAGTCAGTGCCTCACCACCTTCACAGGGAAGAATTTCTTCCTTATATTTCAATCCAACCCTTCCATCTTTAAGTTTAAAGCCATTACCCCTTGTCCTATCACTGCATGCCCTTGCCAAAAGTCCCTCTCCAGCCTCTTGGAGCCCCTTTAGGCACTGGGGGAGGTCAAAGGTCTCCTCAGAATGTTCTCTACTTCAGACTGAACACCCCCAGCTCTCCCAGCCTGTCTCCAGAGCAGAGGTGCTCCAGCTCTCTGAGCATCTTCATGGCCTCCTCTGGAATTGCTTCCACAGCTCCACATCCTGTTTGTGTTGGGGGCCCAGAGCTGGAGGCAGCTCTGCAGGTGGGGTCTCAGGAGAGAGGAGCAGAGGGCACAGTCCCCTCCTGCTGCAGCCCAGGACACGTTTGGCTTTCTGGGCTGTGATCGCACATTGCTGGGTCAGGTTGAGCTCCTCTTCCACCAACACCCCCACGTCTTCTTCCTCGGGGCTGGTATCGGTGTCCTCAAGCCCATTAACACAACAAAACCTGGAAGTCTGTTTATATTGAAACCTAATTTGTTTATGAAATAAATTTTTTGCATCCCAATATCTACTGACATGCAAATATCCTGTTTAACAGTAAAGGTCCTACAGTACTTTAGTATAGGGTTTAATACAGTGGCACTGTTTTTCAGCTGGCTGTAGTGCTGGTCATGGGCCTGGCAAATGTGGCCTTCAATGCTAGTCTTAGCACTGTGGGACTTTTTAGATACACACAAAAACCCCTCCAAACCTCACATCACTAGTTATTCCAAAAATGCAGGAAACTGTAGGAAATATAGGAAGTCCACAAAGTTACAATTCTGCTTTTGGAAGGGTGGAGAACATTATTCACTCAGATGCTTGTGGATCCCATAATATTTACACTTAGCCATTAGGAGAGAACAACCAAAAAAGGTATATTCCAAAGGGATGGATCCCTATTTTTTTATTATGGGTTTAATTATTCCATATTAACTGATACACCTCCACTGCAGCAGATGAGACTCCTTTCACCACAGGTGGTCTTCTTTGAGCACAGTGTCTAAGCCCAAAGTTCCCTACCACAGGTTGGTAAAGGCAGGTTTCCCAGCAAAGATAAACAACTCGGCACAAGGCAGTTCAGCTCCCATGCAGCCACACCCTGCACCTGGCAGGGCTGCAGGCACTGTCAAAGCAGGCAAAAAAACCACACCAGAAAGCCTGTTTCTCACCTGTCAGGCTGGTTTCAGGTCATGTGAGGGAGGAGGGTGAGGGAATGACTCTCCAGCCCTGGTCTTCAGCGTTTTCAGCACAAGTGATTCAACATTTTAGGAGTTGTTTCATTATGCTATGCCTTCATTTATGGCATATATTTGTGAATTCCCTGTTTGGACACAGGTACAAGAAGTTGGGAGTGCTTTGTCACAAACATAACCAAAGGAAGGAGGTTGCAAAAGCTATTCACACAGAGTTTGAAAACCAGGCTTCATCTGAGAGGTGATGCTACTATTGCTTCCAGTACAGACCAAAAAAAAAAACCACCTAACAACTGCAATGTCTAAAGGTTTGAATAAAAAATGAGACCTTACTGTACTCCTGGGTTAGATGTCAGAAGAAATGAGAAGATGCACATCCACGTGGGCCCCTCGTTTCTCAGAACACACCCACTGGATCTCGTTGCAATTCCACCCTCCTCAGGAATTCAGCAGCAGTGCCAATCAGTCTTGGCTATCTATAGTGTCACGAGGATTTTGGAACAGCTGCCAGCAGCTTTATTGACAGTCGATTGCTTTAAACTTTCGTTTGGATGCAAATAAAAGCTTTCATCCCATTTGCCAAACACTGAAAGGTTAAGGCAGATGAGAAGACCTTATGCCACAGGAAGACGCTTTTATCTTCTACAAATGTGACGGTCAAAACTTGCAGGGGATTAAAAAGATCAAAGATGATGTTGTTATATCTAAGAAAACCCAAAGCAGAACACACAATCTCAAAAGGGAACAATTTTAGGATCACAAGCTAAGTGCTTTGAAGTCAAACTGTCCAACCTAACATAGCATCAAGTAATGTCCTGTGTTCTTGGAGTAGCTGTTATGATAAAGTTAAATATATTACTAGATTGCAAAAAGATTACTTAGATTGCAAAATCAAGTATCAAAAAGCCTTGCCCTCTCTCTCCTGAGAGGAACACTGCAGAAATAAGTATATAACAGAGTGGCTGAACTACTCGGAATGGTTTATATACACAAGGGGATGAAGCATAGTGCAGCACTGGCTGACAATACACAACGGATTCCATATGTACAACACTGAAGTAGCTGGAAAAAGTGAATCATCCTGCACAGAATGCAATGAGCAGTTTATGAAACTCAACATGAATGTAAATATGGGTTCAGAACTTCACAACTCCCTCACTCACAGCTGGACTCTCACGGGTAAAAAAGTGTTTAATTTAAAGCTTTTTTTTTTAATATAAGCGTTATACTTTTAATTTAGTGGGGGAACCAAATTAATTTTTGTTCTCAGGTGTTAGCAAAGATTTGCAAGTGCACTTTGTTAGCACACAGCAGCATGCTTTGGGCTGAAGACAATAAACTGACACTGGACAGGACATTGTGGTTTGCAAAAAAGAGAGGAATCCTTGCTGTGCATGTTTGAATTAAGTTTGTAACTCAAGCACACACTAAGTGTGCCTAACTCCAAAGATGAAGCTGATTTTTCAAATGCTTATGGCTGTCCTAATAAGTAGAAGCTCCTTGCTTAGAGTACAGACAGCCTCACTGGAGAAAATGAGTAGTGTTGTGTACCTTCAGTGGCCTCACCGTCTCCCGTTCCCGGGCCACAGTTCCTTTTCACCCCTTGTTCATCCTGCTGTGAGGACAAGCTCAGCACCTGGTTGAGCCAGCAAGGCAGGGAGATGTTTGGGCATCCCCAGAGCCAGTGCCAGGACGTTCATCTGAGCTGCCTCAGCAGCTCTGACTCGCTTTGCTCCTCACCTGTTACTGGGACGATCAGTCAGCAACCAACGCATGCAACCCTGAGAGGAAGGGGAGTTGGACAGAGACTCCAGATTTAACACGAGAGGAAATGAATATATACTCTTGAAATGAAATGAGGATTGTTACATGTTGTTTTGGGAAGGTGTTGATAAATTGGGGCAGTAAGTCACTATGGTGGCAGTAAGCTTGTGCATAATAAAGGAATATGACAAAAGATACAGAAACATTTTCTTTGAACTCTAATTTAAGAGCCTATGGAATAGGCTTTCAATTAAAGGAGAATAAACAGCTTGCTCTGGTTCATTCAGAAGAATTCAGCAACAAAGATTCAAATATGCCATATATTTTTGAACTTTAGTACTGTCTTTGTAATGCATGATTAGAAAAAATTCTGCTCTTCTCGTGTAAGGGGAATGGCCTATCTTCTAAGAGAGAAGGAAAAACTTAATGCTACTCTAGGATCTTGCATATATGTACCCTTTTGGGGCTTAAATTGAAAGCTTCACTTACCAGGTTGAGTCAAACATGTTCATATGATGGCAGAATACCAGCTGCATTTACTTCTAAATAGATAATTAAAAAAGAAAACAACCAAAACAGCACAACTTCTTTGAATTGAATGAGCAGCATTAGCTTCCTCCTGACCTCCCCCGACAGAGCTTGCATGGTGGCTGGCCTGGTGGCTAGGAGAAGAGGACATGTGGGTGAAAAGGGAGAGGAAACAACCCCCTTTGGGATGACTGGAGATGCCCCACTGTGACAGCAGCCTCTCAGGTAGAACAGGTACTGCAGCATTAGACACTGAACAGTTCCACTGGGAGGAACTGACACACAAAACTCCAGTCTCTACTCCATTCGTATGGTGTTCAAAAAGACAAAGCCTGCCAATATACAAAAAAGTACCTAAGTTTGCAAACTGAAGCGTCAAAGCACTGCTTCCTTTTGTGGTAACAAGCTGCCCAGCACAACACCATCCCAACCTGAATGAAGAAACTCAAAAAACATCAATGGATAAGACTAATGAGGAAGCTCAGATGAGAACACACACTGGATAAATGACTCAACCCACCAGACCTCATATATTATTTCAGGAACAATTCAGAAGCCCTGTACAGCTTTTGAACTCCAGCAATTCAGTGCTGATGACAGAATGTTGCTAAATCCCACCAAACCCACAACCATTTGCACCTACAAAGTGTTGTCAGGTCTGTATTTTCACAACAGCTAAAGGCTGTTTGATCTGGTAACTACAACAGAGTCCACATACGTAACAGGCTGCTAAGCACAAGAGCTTTACCTTCCACCACCTCCTGCAGAGCAGCACTGCAGTGAAACTGCAGCAGTCCTACAAGGTTGTGGAAGTGAGGAACGAGCTGATTTGTCCTGTTTGCAGGACAATTTTCCCAGAAAAACACTTGCTTCCAGAGGAGAATTTGACTCCCATCAGCAGGAGATGATGCCCCCCATATTGATAATATGATAATTTAATTTTTTTTATAACCTACAATCTGAGGAATGAAGAAACTGTTGAGATTATGCCCTTAGAACTACTGGTCTCCCCACTTCTGTAGGAGAGTACTTCATGCACTTTCAGTTATCTAAAATTTGTTTGGACAGATCCCATCTCACTTCCTGAACATCCTAATGATACTTTCTTATAAATGAAAAGTAAAAACCCACAATTTTAATAATCTTTACTTAAAATTGAGAATGCTGCTCCTTCCTATAACAAAATCCTGCTGCTTGATCTAAATCCTAACACTGTGGAGATCACTCCCAGTGACGTTGTTCAAACTGCCCAGCTAATCCATTGCTATAATGAAGAGCAGATGTCAATTCTGGACAACTGGCCAGCCTGGAGGAGCACACTCAGATTTCCTTTTGACTGACTTGTGTGTGTTTCCTTCCTGTGGAAGCAGGAATTGGGCCAGAGTGAAGCGGGAGGGCTGCACACACCCAGCTCTGCAAGCCCAGTACAGACTGATCTGATTCTCCTCAGTCCTCTCCTCAGCCTCAAATCTTCCAGTCACTAACAGTCCTTTGTTCAAACTAATCAGTATTTCCTGTTCACTCCATTTATATCAACCACATCTTTACAGTCTGCTGCAATGCTCTAGCCTTTGCTTCTTTCCCAAAGTCCCCAAATCCCATACATATACAAATCCCAGCTATTATAATACAGATGTAGCTGCTTTGTGAAATTAATCCTTTTTTATGAAGACCCTTATGATAACATCTTACTATTGGCAAGTGCCTACATTCAAAAACATTGTGTCAGGCCACAACGTATTTTATGACAAGATAAAAAAATTATAGGTTTCAAAAAATGAACTTTGAGCTTCCTTTAGATGACAAATACATTTTATTCCAGTTTTTTATTATTTTTTTAAATATGAGGGTAAAAGGCTTTCTCATATTTCTATGACTGCCTTTGAGAAAACAGTAAATGTCTGAGACTCCCAATAATGTTGCAAGAGTTACAACACACTTCTGTTTCCTGATATCCTTATGCACTGTTTACTTACCAGGATTTAAAATGCAAAATTTGTAAGAATCATTACTACTTCAAATTTATGGTTTTTATTAAAATTTTAATGCACTAAAAGCTTAGATCTTATTAATGATGGGGTTCATGCTGTGCATATTTGGTATTAATACTTGCAATCACTATGAAAACAATTTCTAGTTTAAGGGTACACAGGTCCAAATTCCACCTGTGGCAACATGCACTTAAGTAAATGAGCTTAAAGAATGCATATCTGCAGGCAGGACCTGGTTCATCACCATGTCCATGTCCCATAGAGCACCCCAATGCTCTCATGAAGAGTTAAATGCATATTCCACTGACTTCAGCAAGTCTGTTTTCTCCCTTTTCTGTACTGCTTTCCTGTGGGATTTAGTTAAGTGGCCATTAAAATACTTAAAATTACATAAGAATTCAGTAGGAGTAACAATATTGTGTTTTTCTAATAGACACTTAGAAGGACCTAACACATGCATGGAGACATCATAATAATAAACAAAGATGGATTTCCAAATGATATATAGAATTAGAATCTTTGCAGTGTGGGCCAGTCCTCAGAAAATATGCTAACCCAAAAATACTTTTCAGATTATCCAGTTCCTGGATTTGAATTTCTATGTGTACATATTTGCTAGTGTACAATGTACATGTACACAACTTCATGTGGAGAGAAGTGCATCTGCCCATCAGGCTTGCTATTTGAGTGAGAATTCTGCTGGAATGCTGTGGTTTGCTCCGTGGAGAGGGAAGCAGAACCATCCCACTGATGGCTCACAGTCCCTGTTTATTCACCTGTGTGCTCTGCAGAACACATCCATACAGAAACACTGTCCTCACTGGTGGAGCTGCTTGTCATTCAGCTTTGGCTGCAAATGGGTAAGTCGTCTTGTTTGGCCACTCGTAGGGAATAAAAATGCTAAGTAGCTTATTTTACTTTACAGGTCAGATGAAAATCTATTAACTCCTTGCATTCTAAATATGTGATGTTGTTTGCAGTGTATTGAGAGTGAACAGTTGTCTTGGAGAAGAAAACACTATATTTTCCAATTAATTCTAAAGGATTTAAAGTGATTTAAAGATTTGGATTACAAGGTCAATAGCCCAAGTGACAAAATACATTCTTCCTCTAAGCAGTTCAAGTGCCCACTTTTAAAAATAATGTCTTCTTGTAGGGTACTTTGACCTTCTTTTGGATTTTGTTTGTACAATGAAATCCTAGTCCTGCCACTCCAACTGCACACTCCTGCAGACTTCAAACAAGAGCAAATTTTCTATGGCCAAGGCCTTATTACCCGTCTGTAATAATACAATTTAGTCTCCTGTATTCCTATCTCTAGCAGAGTGACGGGTTAGAAGTTCTTTTCTATGGTATTTGATTTGTAAAGCTCTGTTTGGAGGGTTGGGTTGCTATTGCAATTGTTTTGGCAGGATGGTAAGCAACACACAGGTTTATTTGTAATGTATTAAGCCCTTGACACACTGCATTGTACTTCAGAGGCTCTGCAGTTTTTTCTTTTTTCTTTCTTCTTTTTTTTTTTTTTTTTTTTTTTTTGTTGTTGTTGTTGCAGCTTGCCTTTAGTCCTTGCCAATTTATTTCTTTTTCTTTTCCAAACAAAGCTAGGATTGTTAAATCCTAATGTTAAAGCATTTTAATAGCTAGATCCAGTTACAGAGCTACTTTTTAATTTACCATTGTCTGGCCAAGTTTTGACTAAATAGAAAAACTCTGCAAATGGGCTAGAGAGACATGATCCAGTAGCCAACAGCATCAAAATACCCTCTGATTTAAAGCTCCCTGGACTCAATGCTTTTGCTACTCTCATCCATACATCCATAGCCATTTTCTGAGGTACTGCTTTTAGGAAGTTCTCATAATATGATCACTGCACTGTCAAACAGCATTGTTTGATCCAGTAATAACATTTCCAGGGGTAGCACTACAGTTTGCCTTGGCAAAAAAAAAAACTTTTTGCCAAAAATTGTTATTGATTTTCTTAAACTAATTATAATGTTAATAGGGGAAAAAAAAAGAGCATTTTCCAGGAGAACATCCAACAGTGGGGAAAAAAGGAAGGGTATACTCCTCCTTTTTATTGAATGTCATCTCCACAGATTTGCATATCCTGCAGATCAACGTGGTAAACAGACATTTGAATTAGTATCTCCTACATATATTTGCTGTATAAATGATGGAACTAGCTCCCTGAAGAGCTATGCTGTTTATGCCTAAGTCTTTCACTTGTTTCAGCACAGTCTAACTGCAGCCAACTAAAGACAATAATTTTCAGGATATTTTTGAACTTGTGCAAGAGGCAGTGAAGAGCAATAACTGATGGAAGCAGGGAAGGAGAAAAAGGAAATGTCTTCTGATTCCTCAGGATTTCGTCAGATTGTCAGAACTCCTTCCAAGCTCCTTGTTCTAGATTCAGCAAGCCTGAACAAGGACTTCAGTTCTCAAGGAGTTAAGAATTATTGGGAAGCTGCTGCTCTTGCTTAACCTCCCAATGTTTCTTTGAGGGGCAGGAGGAAACATCCCCAAGGCTGGAGTGGGAAGGGGTATGTGAGTCAGGTTCTTTGCCAAGGATACACTAAGGTTTGTACAGATCTGAGACACTTCCTACCAGGGCTCTTAGGGATGAAAGCAAAGAACCCTCTGATCCCTGAAGAGGGAAAGGAAATGGAGGACAAAGGTGTGAGAACCTTGTTATGGCTCAGTGGTTTTTAGGGACTAATGAAATTACGGCATAGCAGCTCCTTTGGATGGACTCCTAAAAAGCCATGAAACAGGAAAAGTCCATGTCACTCTTTTCTTTCTCATTGTTTTCTCCATCCTGTCCCTCCCAAAACTGTCCAATGGTAAAATTGTTCCACAGCACACTTCCTATTTATTCCTATTTATACAAGCCTACATTTGAACTCAGTTTCATTGATGAAATCACTTCCCAATCAGCACCAGCTCATCAGTATTACTTATTTTGACATGGCAGTAAATGTAACTTCTTTTTGAAAAGTAAGCACAGAAAGAGTCTAGTAGTGTTGTACACTCTGAATCAATAATCTGGAGGATTCTTGAACAGATTCTTAGAGAAAAATATAGTGTCCATTTTGCTACTGTGCTAAAAGTCTTTCATTGGTACACTGGTTTTCATTGCATGCAACAAACTAATGGATTGTCCTTATGATGATGCCTATAGAGGATAGTGCCTTATATTCCTCTTATTAGGAGTTTTGGCATAGTATTTCCATTTTGGGAGAAGTCAGATTACAGCCCGTCTAGGCAGAGATATTTTTATCAGAAGCCATTTAACAGTTGGACAAGTAATTACTCAATTACCCTATTGAACAGCAGCTCCCTCAGTCTGAAGGCTTCTCTTTCTTGGAGTCAATGGCAATCATGAGGTTCACTTGTATCCCTGCTCAGATAAACCCAAAGATCTGGTTAGCCTGGTTTTACTGACAGCTTCTTATTGCACGGAGCATGCCCTGATCCCTGCTAGCTACGAAAATACTGAACTTGTTCATCATCTTGACAGATACATGATAAATCATAAACTGTAGCTATGTAACCACTGTGAGTAAAAAAACCTCCAACTTATTATTCCACTTGTTATACTATAAATTAGTGAGATCAAAACTTTTATTGCTGGTCCATTTACATATCTGCAAATTGTAAATGAATGTTTCACATCGAACTTTCGCCATCCAATGCACGCTATGCCAGTAAGATCAATATTTGAGCCTGTATTTCCATTATACAGCCTCTCCTGTTCATGATGGCTGCCTGTGCAGCCTGCACCTTCAGACTTTGCTCTGAAAGTTCCTCATGTGTAAAAGGGAATTCTAACTACTAGGAAAAAAAGGCATATCTCAAATACACAGGTAAATTGTGTTCACTGCATGGCAGCTGGTAGTAAGGAAGTGGGAGAGATGCCTCTGTTCATTTATGAATTCTGGCTACTTTCAAAGATACTGTCTAGGACATGGCAAGACAAGCAAGAAGAACTGGCATGGAAAGGCATGGATTGTCTTGTGTTTGCACACTAGGAATTCTGTTGTCAGTGACTTTGCTTTCAAACAGCTTTGCTGTCAACTTAGCAAAGTAGAACTGGGTATTTGGATATAAAACGTTTTCCTTCACATCATCCCTCATGCAAATTAGGGAAGGGAAAGGAAGGAAAAAGGTCAACACCACTTTCACATGCTTAGCACTGCATTAGCGAAAAGTCACTCAAAGCACATCAGTCCAAAACAAGCATGAAAAGTAGAACCTGGAGAATCTGTTTCCAGGAAAAGCCTGTAGGCATCTGGCAGTGTGTTAATACTGCTTTAAAAGTATTTATTCAGCTTCTAGCTAAGATAAACTATGGATGACAACTATTCAACAATTAAAAATGCAAGTATGAGGCACTGATGGAGAAGAAAGGAGACTATTTTTAACAGTAAATGTTTTCCTGTAGGGACAATATTCTGCACTAATTAGCAAGCAGCACCTCAAATGCAGTGCATGATGAAGCACGATTAACCTCTTTCTAATACCTTGAGTTGTAAGCAACATCTTTAGTTTAACAATCAAGTGTTCTGTTGTCATAGTCCACTTGCGAACTTATCTCTGTGTGAGGGGAATTTTTAAGTGACTTCAGCTCTAATATTTCAGCTCAGTGGAAGTCAGGCTGTCATGCTTACAGTGGCTGGCTCAGCCTGAGGTACCACTTTCCCGAGATCCCTGGGAACTGACAAGCAGGGCTGTCTCCTCCACCGATACTCATAAGCTTCTCATTTTTGCTCCTTCAGCCCCAGAGTTATGAACATCTCCCCTGAGAGCCACTTTGAATTCCCATTCGAGTCTAACCTCAAGGCAATTGCCAGGTGTTGTACAAATGAAGAAGCAGCCACGACTTTAAGTGCCAGTCTCTCCTATCCAGAAACTTGAAATACATGAGCATAGAGAAACATAAATTTTAGTGAACGGTGGGGACTGTTTATGGCACTGGATATTCTTGTGTATGATTCCGAAGTGATTGTGAACACAAGATGTGTTTGGCAGTTACAACAGAGCTAAAGTTCATATCAGAGTGCAAATGACACCATAGGAGATTACCATGCCACCAAACGCCGTCCACCCCAGTTGAATTGCTTGCAGTGTTTGTTCGAGTTGGTGGTGACAAAGCAACTCACTCATAGTGTTCCTATAATTCTGCTTTTTAGCAAGATGTGAGATTCCTAACAGCTGTACAAGGGCACCAATGTTGCACTTCAGAAAAATGAAGATGCAATGAAGTAGGGCCATGTTGCTAATTTTTGGGTAGTGACCAACAAAGGGTTTTTGCTCAGCATAATAGTTGCTATTTGTGTAAAGACTCTAGGAATAGGAATGGTGTTACTGGAATTCACTACTGTTCTTACAGAACAGGTAATCTCTGGGATTGGGAAACACTCCTCGTAAACTTGCATGTACAGTCTGAACTAAAAAAGTCATGGTCTGCTGGATTTTTAGGTAACATCCAAAGCAAATGTTGACAACAACTTGTGCAGAACTGTAACAGAGGGCAAGACACAAAAGAAAACAATGTAGAGCAGACAGCTTGGCAGTCACACGAGAACAGCCAGATTTCCTTGCCAGTATCACATTGTGGTAAGGGCAGGTGAGACCTTTTAGCCATCTGAGCAAGCGAAGAGGCTGTACCAACACCAAAACATGCAAGGCAGCCAAAAAGCCGAATTACGGTCTTCAGCCTGCTCGTGAGTCACGGTAAATACCACTGACGGGTAAATCCCGCTGAGGGAGGCCATGTGAAAACCAAGCTGAAATGGCACAGCTGGTGACCGATGTTTGCCACTGGCAGTGGTGGCTGGTGAACCCCTCAGGAGAGCGGCGGTCGTGAGGCGCGGGCAGTGACCCTGCTCTCACCTGCGCTGCCTGGGGACGGCTTCATGAGCGGAGCTTCCTCAGCGCTACACACACACGTTTTCCTTCGTGACGAACAAGCCTAGGCAGCAGCGAGCCGAGCCTGGCGCGCCGGGCTCCCGGCCAGGGCGGCTCTGCCCTAACACGGCACTCACTGCCGCCCGGGGCGGCCCCGGGCTCGTCCCTCAGCGGCGCCGCCGGCGGCCGGCCCCGCTCGGCCCGTCCCGCCGGGGGCAGGGGCTCGGTCGGCCCCGCTCGGCCCGCCCCGCCGGGGGCAGGGGCTCGGCCCGCCCTGGGCCCGGCGCTGAGGGGCGGGAGGCTCTGGCGGGAGCGGCTCAAGCACGGCCGGCTGGAAATGGCGCCTTCCTGGCCCCCTCCTCGGGACGGGCTCCTCGCCGGGAGCGGTCACTGCAGCTGTTCCCGGCCGCTTTGGGAATTGCGGCTGCTTTTCCCCGCTATGGCTCTTGTGAGAGGGCTCCGCCCTGGGCCTCGCCCTGTCCTTCCCGGGTAAAGCCCTCGCCGAGCTACCATTGAGTAGCTGCCGACCGTCCCTTGCCCAGGGTAACGGGTGGCACGGCCACCCCTCGCCGTGCGCGGCTCCGCGCCTCCCGCGCTCGGTACGGAGCGGTCACTGCTCCGGGAGGGTCAGCCCAGACGGAAGGCGGGGGCCGCCCGGGGAGCGGGCCGAGCGCCCGGCCGCTGGCATCCCGGGGGCCAGCGGGAGCAGCGCTGCGGGGACCAGCCCCGGCCGCGAGGGACGGCGGGCCGAGCGCCCCCGGGGAGGGCCGGGCGGCGGCGTGCCTGGATGCCCGCCCGCTGCCGAGTGGGAACGGGCGGGGAAAGTTTCTCCTGTGCGCGCCCCGTCTGTCCGTCCGTCCCTCCCTCCGCGCCCGCACACTCTCGCACACTCACACACTCCCACTCCTCTCCCGCCGCCAGCGGCCGGGGGGGACTTTTGAAAGTCCTTCTGGTTCCACACCCAGCCGCCGCTGACATCATTCCCGCAGGAGGGCGGGCGGAGGCACCGCCGCCAGACGGTCGCAGCCCCGGAGAGCTGCCCGCCGGCCCGCGCCCGTGAGTAGCCTCGGCCGGGCGGGGGGCGCGGGGGGAGCGGGGCGGCGGCGGGGGGAGCGGGCAGCTAGCTTCGCCGGCCAGGGGAGGAAGAAACCGCCAGAAATGGGGAAAAATTAAAAGCATGCGTTTGTTTACTACGAAGCACATTTAATTTCGGTGGCTGCGGTGCTGCGCCGTTGCTGGGCCGGCCGGGGAGCGCGGTCCCGGTCCCGTCGAGCCCCGGCTTCGCTCCCTCGCTCCGGGCGTCGGGGAGCGGGACGGGCGGGCCGAGGGGCTCCTCGCCAGTGGGTGCAGGCTGGGCCGAGCCAGCAGAAAGTTCGCGCTATCCACGGGAAAGTTTCTTTCTGTTCTTTTCTGTAATGAACTCTTAGCGGAGTTCGCGTGTGTTGCAGTAACGTTGTAGCAGCTCTTGGCAGCTGTCCCCCGCCTCCCCCCTGTGAAAGGAAAATACGCTTAGATGAAATTCAGTGCAGATCTCGGTTTATGAAGTTTTTGCCAGCATTAAACGTTTTTCCACTCGAGTCAAATTGCAGTTTCACTCATTGGCGGATTTTATCTATATGCAATACCATACTTAGTTCGGGGAGGTTGTGTGCCAGATACTGGACAGGCATCTCTCAGTAACATGGGTTGTCTGCAATATTGAGTATTGAATTTGAGAGGTCAGCTCCTTGTTTGGACATTTCTCGGAAGAACAGTGCACTGCTGTCGGTTCTTCAGCAGACTTACCCACAACTTGCTGTTACCCACAGAATGCTGTCATCAAGAAACCTGCAGTTCAGCCTCTCCGTTAATTTCTTGGCAGGAATACTTTGTTCACATGGTGCAGGAAGGTGTTGGTTTTGTTCTTTTTTTTTTTTTTTTCTTCCTAGCAGTTGGGAATAGTATGTAAATGATCAGCTATTATTGCAGTAGAGCATCTTAGAAGTATCTTCTCACTTGATACAGGGCTGTGAAGAAACCCACTAAATAGCTGTGAAATCAACACTGAATTTTGTTGGTGTTTTCTTTAGAAACTTTGGAAGTAAACAGCTATGCTTGGCTCATCATCAGAAAAAACAAAAAGTAGCTATTCATTTACTTACAGGCTCTATATATACAGTGCTGGTATGTTAACTATATAAATAAGTTTTCTCACCTTCCTGAGCAGACGTTTTCTCCGTCAAATAAAAGTAGTCTATAGTGACTCCTTCATCCAGACCCTGCTCTCAGATGTTGAAGGCTTTTCTGTCCATGTCCAGGGAAGAGCTGTGAGGCTAGACTGCTGGGACTGATGTGTCAGGTGGCTGCAGATGTGGGCAGGCAGGAATCCACACAAATGGCAGGGGACCACTGGGCATGAGTTTCACAGGAGGGAGAAAGGGGAATTGCAGTTTGCTGGAGAGTCCAGCAACGTTTTTGTAAGAGAGTGTGTGACAGATGCTATCCTAAGGAATGCAGCTGGGGTACAGGTACTTGCCACAGCTGGTGAAATCAAAGTGGGAGTGGAAACAAAGGCATATGGTAAACATGGCCACCAGAAGATGATGTGGGTTTATTCAGTGTAAGATTTAGGGACTTCACCTTGGCTTTAAGACAGTGAAAGAAGGAACTCTTGCTGTTCTCTGAGTCTCTTTGTGAACTTGTAGAGTTGAATTAGGAAATAGACTGTTGGGATACCTGGCAGAAGATTCATCCTCCATGCTGAATAAAGATGTGTACAGATTGTATCACGCCAGCTGTGTGGCTGACAGGGATGTTACCAGGTAGCTGTCTGTCCAGCCAGGAGTCCAGGAATTACTCTGCCCATAGCCATCAACATTCACTGGAGCTGAAATGCAGCAACACCACGAAGACTCTTAGGAGGTGATCAGTTTCTTGTTGGTATGCTCATTTGGGAAGGAAAATGGTGTGTTAACATAATTTCAAATCAAAACAACATCCAATCAGTAGACAAGACACTACTGGTGTTGTATTCTTTATTTGTGGTCTGGAAAGACTTCTATTGTAAACATACAAACAGTGTTGATTATGCTGTAGATTTGCCAGTGAGGAAAAACAGTGAGTTTTATTTGGTTACACAGATCTAAAACCTTGTTAATAAAGGAAGTTGTTCAAAGACTGAGCAGGTCAAGATTGAAGGCTGCTGCAGCATTATTATCTTAGACAAAGATTCTCAGTTCGTAAATGCTGGAGTTACTGTTGCTGGCCAACATTGCTTAGAAGAAATGAACATCTCCATCTTACACCCACTTTCAGTTAATACACTTGACCCCTCTTGATTTATTAGCATCTCCTTGCTAGTTGCCTTGTGTCTTTCTTTTACTTCCATTGTTATGGCTTTTATTTTGTTTTCTTGTTTGTCTCAAGGCTGTTTCCCATCTCAGGTTTGACATTCCTTCAATGATTAGAAGAAGGTTGTACTGATGAGTCCCATGTGCGTATTTAGAGAAGCAAGACCTTTCTCTACTTTTGCCAAGTATATTAGGTGTAGGCTGTCTCCTTTCACAGTGCTGTTTCCCTGTCATTTAAAAATGAGAATAGTGGCAGCACAAGGAGACTCTTCCCTTTTCACCTCAGTGACTTGAATATATTTTGATTTTCCACCGGCGCTTCACATTCTATCTGTGTCTTGAGCATCATGTAAGATATGACACCCCCACATAAATCAGGACAAGAATGTATTTAATTAAAGAGTGTTTTGGTAGATAAGTAGAACTCTGGGGACAGAGATAAGTAGGTCTCCGGGGAGAAGGTCTTTTATACTGCTGGCTGGCAGATGCACTTTCCAGGTTGTCCTCCTCCATGTTCCTGTTGGAAGAAGATCCAGCAGAATGAGACACTTTGTTATACAGGAACTAATAAGAAAGAGATTTACTCTGAAGTGAAGCAAACACTGTATGTAAAATCCATGTGATACTTCAGCACAGCCAAATTTGAAAGTAGAAAGGAATGCACAGCTTTTATTGAAATCACATTGGTCTCAGAGGGAATGCAGGGGGAACATAAGCACAGTGCTAAGGAATTCCATTCATGGAGCTGTTTAGTGTTTGTTAGGGTTTGCTTGTTTCTTGGATGCTCAAAGCAAACCATGATCTTTGCAGTGGAGTTTCAGTTTTTGCTGGTTTTTTTTTTTGGTTGTTAAAAACTTTACTGTTTTAGAGAGTAGCTAGTTTTGTAAACTATATCTCAAAATGTCAGATGATGCTTATGACTTCATTAGGAAGATAAGCATCATAATTATTAGAAAATATATCTTGCTGGGTGAGACTCAAGAGAAAGCCTGATGGCCCGAATTCATCCATCAAAGGAATTATTATTTCTCCACTGAATGGGGAAAATGTAATTACACCTTTTTATTTTGCTGGTGAAGTTTCATGGGCAGGCTTAATGATGGTATGTGCATGCCAGGTGAAGCCTCATAATTTGGGTGTGACCTTAAAATACAACCCTCTGGCTGTGTAGAGATCTTCACAGGAGTCTGTAGGTGGAGCAGAAAGTGGACTGACTCAAATAGCCCGTAGAGATGGCTATAGGATATATATTTATGGTTTGCTTCACTGATTCTTAAACACTGCGCTATGTTTGGAATTGGGCTGCAAACAGCCGAGGTGAGCAGTATGAACACTCCCTCAGGTGTTTAATGCAGGTGTTTAGTGTCCTGAAATAGATCAAAATTCTGGCCTTTTTCCAGAGAGAGAGAGATCTTCCAAAAGCCCTGGGTGTCTCTGCTGAGGTGCATGTGCTGTGAGGTAGGTTCTGCACACTCACCTGTTCTCCAGGGCTTGCAGTGCTCAATCCACTAAAGCAACAACCCCACTGTTTAGTTCAAAGGCAGAAACAAACCCAAGTCCAGAGACTGCAGAACAGTCTGTAAACAGCTGAAGGGCTCTGGCTGAGCCTGCCCATCTGTCAGGGTGCTTGGTGTACCCTTACCTGGCGCTGTGGCTCTGCAGTGACCCAGGCAGTGTCCAGCCTGGTCAAGGTGCAGCTGTGGGGAAGAGCAAAGTGATCCAGGGGCTGAGAGGACTGGGCTGTTCCCACAGAGCAGCCAGTGTAGAAGAGCTGTGCACTGAGTGTGCTCAAACAAGGCATAGAAATCCTTCTACCTGGACATGTGGAGTCCACATGGCAACTTTAATTGCACCTATTACAAATTGTGGTGTAAAAATTTCATTCTGGAGGTAGGCTCAGTAGTCAGTGTAATCCTGTGCTACAATGTTGCTGTCAAACAAAGTAGTAGTAGAGTTGGAGCTTTTTATTTTATAACCGACTGTTATACCACCAATAGAAATGTGTTTTCACACTCTTGATAGATGATGTGTAAACTCTGCAATAACTAAAACCAAAATTTCTCAACAAAGAGCTAGTCAAAGCCAAATCAAAACAAGCAATTTGAAAATTTTACAACAGTGAATGCAACACATTTGATTGCTAGCAATTTCCACAGAACATCTGCCAAAGTTAAAACAATATCAGCTTTTATTTCTTTGGAATTAAATGCATTGCTTTTAATTTGGAAAGACAGACCTTTTCTGTCTTTGTTTGTTGGTTAATTAGGTGGAACATCATAAATCACTTGAGCTGTTCTGTTGTATCTGGAATAATCTCTGGATAAGCAGCAGTCTGTAGTCAGTAGAGCCCAGGGTCTGAGGTTCGTTCAGAACTATGTTAATGTGTAGTCAATGCTGCAGATGTGCTTTTTTTTCTCCTTTTCATTGACTGAGGACACATTTTGTCTGTCAACCTGATGTAAAGATCTGGTATTTTACTTGGTCTGTCACTCCCTGCCCTGCCAAGGTATTGAACAGGGACACCCTTGACACTGAAATGTGGCCACACAGTGACTGAGCAGGGGTGAGGCCAGGCCGCACCTCAGTTCAGCTGTGTTTCAGAAGCAGGTTCCCAGGAGGGTTCACATAGCTTGAACATCTTAGCAGAACAGCCCCATGTCATTGTCCCAGCTCCATGGAGCCGCTGCTTCCCCGAGCCAGAGGCAGGGCTGTGCCAGCAAAGGGCTCTGTGCTTCCAGACCACTGCCCTGGGGGGCTGGCAGGCAGTGGTGGCCCTTAGGTCACCTTCAGATGAGGGGCACAGGCCACGCTCACTCTTGGAAGCTTTGCCACCCACCTGAGGAACAAAGGGTCCCTCCAAGCTGGCTGTGTGTCGTCATGAGCACCACGGTGTTACTGCGCTGCCCAGCAGCCAGCACTGCTCCCAGCACTGCCAGCAGCCCTTGGAGCACAGAGAGTTCAGCTCTGAGACCCAGGATAGCCAGCCAAGGGCATGGCTATCATGCAGAAAGCCTGTTGTGGAACACACAGAGACCTCAATGAGGTTGTTGAGAGTCTTCATAGGCGAGCAGAGCTGCAGGGTCCTCTCAGGACAGCGGGTCTCTCGCGCTGCTAGCACAGGCCCTGCTGCATCACAGAAACCCTTTCTTGTGGAGGATCTTGGGGAGCTCTCTTTTTCCTGTGCTGTGGCGATTGTAAGGCCGTTCCAGAATGTGACAGCTCTAAGAGCTGTAATTTACATCCTAAATGTGCTCACATCTGATTTATAGTCATTTATTTTCATCTCTAAGTTAAACAGTTCTTTTTCCTTCCATGTGTTTGCCTTGACCTGCAAGCAAGTATATCCCCATTCTGTCTTGATCTTTGAAAATGAGCAAGTCAGAACAAGAAGTTCTTGTCTTAAGCTTAGGAAAACAAGCTTTAAGTACTTTTAGACCAGCCTGATTGTTAAGAAAGTTTTAAAGTACACCACAACTTTGTTTATATTGAAGTGGTATCTGATGCTCAACAAGCAAACTAGCTGAACAGAGAGCACGCATTGAACACCTGAAATGATGTGTCCTTTCTTTCATTTTCTAAGAATACAGTTAAGCTCTACCCATACATACTTAAGTTACAAACATTTTATAACATGTTTTGCGTTTCACATGCCTTTGTGAAATCTGACAGAATACATTTATGTTTTGTAAGAAACCAGAAACTGCAATATACAAGCAGTTACTTCTTTCAAATTGCTGCTGGGTTTTCTCAAACAATATGTGCCCTTTGAGAAATCCCTTGAACCATGGGGTGTCTTTGATTAAAGACTGTTTTGCTAGCATTTGCCAAAGGCATAAACTGAAGGTGGAAGAGTGGATGACTATGATGGGAATCAGAGATTAATTGCAACCCTTTTAGGTGTTATTTAGTAATATGGCAGCCTACCTTACACCACTGTGGGTTGTGTTTGGATTAGATGCAAATATAGAACATCATAAATATGAGATTATTATTATTATCTGGTATAAAAGTACAGTTACAAGAAAAAGTGCTTTAGGGAAACAGAAGAATGTGTAAAAGACTTACTTTTGAGGATGGTGTGATTTGCGGTGCTGGAGGAGGAGAAACATTCTCATTCTGCTGACCACACAAAACCCTGTAAAAAGCAGTTGTGAGAGGATGAAGTCTTAAAGACTTTCATTCAAATATGTCTGTCTGTATAGGCAGCTGACTTCTGTACCTGCTAAATTGTCTTCTCAGCATATAGTGGCTGATAATGTCTCTTCCAGGTTTTGCTGGAGTATTTGAATACATCTATCTTGAGGTTTTTAAGCTTCAGGCTGTTTTTAGGATTTTCAGGTAAGATGTCACAAAGCTCATTTTTTCCAGTAAGTGACACTTCCCCACCCCACAACAGGGCATTGTGTCCCTGTGTTCCCATAGGTCCTGCTGGTTTTCTTCTGCTGAGTCTGCCCACAAGGGCTTCATGGCAGAGTGACTTTCCTCTGCAGTGCACACAGCAGGGCCACAGTGAAAGGAGTGGTAGGGCAAGTCTAAACCCAGCCCAAACTTGTTTGCAAATAAATGGCTGACAGAGTTACAGAAGTGGCAGCAATGCTGGCATCCCTAGGTCAAAATTTTATTAATAGCATTCCTAAGAAATTAGAAACATCAGCTTCTTTGGGTCTCCCCACTCAAAGCTAGCACGTTGCATTTTTGCTGCAATTTGCTTCTTGGTTTTGTTTGGAAATATATAGAACAGCAGGGTTAGAAGTTCCTAGACTTTGGAGTTCTGGCTTGGTAGCATGGGTCTAATGAGGAGGACAGGGTGAGACGAAGGAAGTCTGGAGATGATCTGCCAGACCTACCTGTAATGACAGTCTCTTTCACTGTTAGTAGCTAGGTGGGGTTTCTGAAGAGGAGACCCGATTTACTGTTTATGAAGTTGCTTGAGAAAGAGCTGAAAGGGTGCTGGAGCATCCCCTCACACACAGGGGACAGGGAGGCCAGGCACACAAGCTTGTTCACTCTACGTCTGCTGTTGCTCAGGCAGTCCCACCAGTACCAGCAGGATGGACAGACATCCAAACACCATAAAACCAAAAGGTTTTATTCAGCTATAGGTGCACTTTTGTATTAGTTGTGGTGCACACAAAAAACAGACCTCAGGGCTTTGGTTACAAGGCATGATTTTTCTGAAAGAAGATAAATAGGAACTAGGTCATACCATGTCTTGTGAGTTTCTCTCCAAGCCCCTGTATTTCACTATCAAAACACAACAAGCTGACTGCTGTAATTGTGCTGGAGGTTGCTGGGTCTTAACACAGCCTGCTTCAAGGGCACAAATAAATCTAGATCTGATAGGATGACCCTGCTTTATTTTCTGCCATTGTGTTAAAGCCATAAATGTTGTCATTCAAATGCAGCTCTAGAAAAGTGTGGATTCATTTTTTGCTGTATTGATTTTTTTTTTTTTGCCTTCATACAGTGGTTGGATGCAGGGAACTTTGATTCATTTCCTTCTGATTTCCTTGCTTTGTGAGGAAGGACTTCGAAAAACAGGTGGAAGTGTAAATGGAAAGCTCTCTTCCTTCCACATAAAATAGGTAGCACAAAGAGCTATGGGCTTTAGTGTGTTCTCAAGTAAGCAAACAAAAAGAGCTGATGGTCTCTGTGCCATCTAGGGCCTCACAGGACACTTAGCCCTGTTGATTCCAAAGCTAGCATCAAGCAGGGACCTGAACTTTTATTTCATGTAGAACACACATTGTTCTTCATGCTTAGCTTCACACCAGGAAGAAATTGGGTGGGAGCCCATGTGCTGTGTATGTAGACTGTTACTTGTACTTTGCATTTCCCTCCTGGGTCCCCATTTGGTATTGTAGAGGTGCAGTCAGAGCCATCCAGCACTTCTTGGAGGTCTGCACACTGGCTGCAGAGACTGGTTGAAGGAGGACATTCAGTTTCTATATTGACTGTTAGCTGGGTAACACCTGAGCATGAAAACAGGTCACAATTTGAATGTACACTTGAAGAGTGTTGGTGTTCCCAACTGTTAAATTAACTCAGACAGAAGAAATAAAGAAACTGGAGTAAGTTGTTTCAACTGGTGTAATTATTCTCTTGGTATTACATTTCCTGATTTTCTCGTCCTTTATGTTGTTTGATATTTAGGCATTAGAGGATTGTTGAAATTCTCAAGGCTCTTGTTGGCTTGGGAGAAAGTCTGCTGTCTGAACTTCACTTTTGGTTCCAGTTCTGAAAATCACACAAGAAAAACAGAACGCTTCATACTTGATAAAAGAAAAAAAAGTTAACAGTATCACTCTGTTCTTCATAAACCAGGGAATTTTGTGCAAATTTAGAGACACTGGTACAGGCAAAATGTGAGCCAGCTTCTGAGTTCTCTGTCATGAGACATCATGAGATGTGGCACAAGAACTCTGAGCAAAACATGTAAATCCAAAGAGCTTATGATGCATCACAAGATGACAGATTTCTCATGCTACAAGTATGCAGACTTTTTCTTCTAAAGTCACATATTGAGACTTAATTATAGCACTGAGGGGCAGAAGAATTGATAATTGAGGTTTGCTTTGATTCAGTTTTACACCGGTGACCTCAAGAAAGTTCAGCTGAACTGAATGCTTAGTGATGGCCCAAAGACCTGCTGTTCTAGTTGGAATGAAACATCTCAGTGCAGAGAGCTGCAGGTATGGTAACTTGTTTAGCAGGATCCTCTACCCCTTGTTTTGGGTGTGTCTTTTCAGCACACTAAACATGGGTGTTGAGAGTCTGCACACCCCCAGCCCTGGTCTGTGCAGAGCAGGAGCTGTTTGGCAGAGATTTCACCCTGTTTCTAAGGGTATGAACCAGGATTGTCTGTGTGGAAGTTTTCTCATACATGGGCTCAGATGAGGATCATAAAACCCCTGACTTGATCTTAGGGAGTGAGGGCAGCAGCCAGTGTTGGAGGGTGAGCTTCATCCTTTTCGGTGCAAATGAGCTCAGGATAAACATACTGCACTGTGTATTGCTGGTTGCAGAAACTGAGTTTGCACAAACATGAGAAACAGCCTGGCAGCAGAGTTAAACTGCATGGGAGGAAAGCGTTTGCTATGGAGATGACATCTGGGTTGGAAAGTAGTGATAAAACTTCTGTTAAGAACTGTAAAAGACTATTTTAATTTTTGCTTGCTTGCTGTACTAAACAGCAGAAAAAAATAGTCATGTTTCTTTGTACTGATGGACATTAAAGATAAACTTTATCCTAGAGATAAACTGAGGCTTTTCTCCAGGGGATGTGTTTTTGTGTGTGATATGACATAGGGAGACAATCCAGTTTTGAAACACTACAGTTCAGAAATGTTGGAAACCCTGGCCTAGATACCTTATTTTACTGTGCAGTTCTGTGATGGTTTTAGTGTCTTATCCTGTATAAATGTACTTGTCTCTGCATGTCCAGGAGATTATAGCAGAGGCCCTGCTTAGCCACTTCTAAAGCTCATCAGGCTCTCTCCCATGGCAAGTGCAAACCACCGCTTCCAAAAGTCTGCATTACTGAAGAGATTCAAGAGAAGTGTGACCGCTGTATGTGTCCTCCCCATGTAAAATGGAGTAGCACTGGAGCATTAGTTCTGCACTAATTGAAAAAAATTTGTGTTGCTATAACTGGCCTTCTGTTTTCAATGTGTTTTGTGTAAGTATCCTGCAACTTAATAGCATTTGTGAGAAACCTTATTATCACAGCAAATCTGGATGTGTTCAGTTGGATTCCTGTAACTCACTCTTTCTAGATCCAGTGGCAGCCTGCACTTGTAGCTCAGCAGTATCTGTCCACTTCTGCCATACACCACGAAGGGGTATTAAATACTGAGGCTTGCAACTGAAGGAATTCATGTTGCCATCCAATGTCACCCTTACTATAACCCCCGAATCTGTTTTTAATGGCACATGTGATGAGCTAAGTCAAATATTATGTTCTCTTTTGTCACAGCTTTGCTGGAGAGTACAGGGAGGTTCCTGAAATAGCTACAGATTGACAGGAGAGCTGAGCTGGAAGGGGCCTCTGGAGGTCTCTAGTGCAGACTCTGGCTCCAAGCAGGGGGTTAGATCAGGACGTTCTGGGCCTTGCTTCAGTCAAGTCAGGAAGATGTCCAAGAATGGAGATCCCACAGCATGATGGGCCCTGTTCCAGTACTTAATCATGCTCATTGAATATAATTAATACTTTTTTCACAATTGGAATATTCCTTGTTGCAACTTGTAACTGTTGCCTGTAGTCTTTTCATCACGTACTTCTGAGAAGAGTGGATCCATCTTCGTAAGTGTAGTGTGTCCAAAAAGCTTTTCTCACATATTTGTGTGTGTGTAAAAACTATTAAAAGAATTCAAGCCACTTTGGGGAATGATGAACAATATCTGTTGCATCATCTCAGTCTTCACCCATGCCTAAAGGCAGTGTACTTAAAAATCATGAACACCTTGACCTGAGAGCACAGTGTGTTTCAACTGCAAAAGAGAGAAGGTAAAAAAATCACTCTGCCCAGAAAACAGTGCACAATAAATAAGAAAAGGAGTACAGCTAGTGTGCAGAATAGGGTGTTACCAAAATGTTTGGTTAGTAATACATTAGTAAAATAACAATTCTGAACGTTAATGCAAACAGTGCTCTCTAACTGAGTCCTTCCCATGCTCATAGGGAGAGGAAAGGAGCTGCCTGCTGCTTAGATGTTCCCAGGCAGGCTGTCCTCAGAGCATTGGGGAAGGAAGTGTTTCTTGCTGAGGGAGTGGAAGAATCTTGAGTCTACACAGTAAGGTTTTGAATTCCAGCATTATGTGGAGTGGAGAAGGACTAGTAGTTCTCTCTGAGAGATGAAATCCAGAATTTCTGCCTAGAGGGGAATGCAGATTCTGTAGTAGCATCTGCGACGCTGCTGGCTGCATCTTGGAAGAAGGGAGCTGCTCTTTGCTTCCTGCCCACAAATCACAGAGAGCTTCTCTGGAAAACCCTCCTCCCTTCATTATTCCGTGTGCAGGCTGGGATGAACCTCAGAAACTCCTGGGTGTCCATGGGAAGGGAAAGTTTGTAGGAGTGATTGAGGTCTGTGCACTTCTGGGATCCTGCTCAGGCATGACAGATTGGATAACCAGTTCTTGTCTTTTCCTGGAATTAATTACTTGGTCTGTCTCCTTCCTCTCCCCCAGTGTATTTAATTCCTGTCTCCATGTGTCATTGTTTAGCACTGTGTGCACAGAAGTTGTAGCAGCTCGTGAAGGGAACTGTTGCCAGCACGTCAGGAGGAATCTGAAGATGGTTGTTACGAAGGGTCTTCATAACAGCAACATCAGACCTTTCTTACTGTTTTTTTTTTTTTTTTTTTAAAGACAAAACAAAAATCTCTTTCATTTCATCTTGGCTTTATTTGGGTAAAATAAAAAATGTCTTCTCACCAGCCATACATCTTTATCTATCCTGTTTGAAACAATTCTCTTTATGGCTGAAAACAGTAAAACAAAAACATTCACTTGATTGAAGATAAAGTGGGTTCTTCTGTGCTGTCAAGTCTTGCTTTTGCAAGATTGGTTTTAATTAGATTACATATTTTGGTCTCTCTTACTTTGTGTTACTTCATGTAATAAGATGAAATTATATTGTTATTCTTAATACTGAGTACAATTTGGTTCTCTCTCCTTATGTGGCAGATGATTGTTGCATTACTGAATGCTTAGATACCATCAGTGCAAGAAATGAACCTCAGAAAAAAAACAGCCACAAGACAAGAGGGTGCTGTGCAAAGACTGGTACATATCACAATGAAAATATTTTGATGTGGCATTATACAAACCCACAAAATATCTTCTTTTCCTTTCTTCTTCCTTTCATTCAAGCAAGGCTCAATAGAGAGCCATGAATGACATTTGTAGAAGCGGAAGAGGATTCAGAGGACCTTGAGTCATACAGTAGAATCAGCTCATTGGAGGAAACTGCCACTTTCTGTTCTTCGTTGTGGCTGAGAAGGCAGAGTTTAACAGAGGAAATGGGAAGGAATACACACTAGAGTAGCTGCTTTTCCTATTTTAGGGTTTGACTTGGCTTTCCCATTCAGTCATTCTAATTAGATACGGATATAAGGCTATCCACTTATTTTTCACAAAAGCACTTTAGTGCTGTTTGCCTTTGAGCTTGTTATAACTCTGCACTGCAGTGGAGATGGCGAGGATTAGTCTGGAACTCCTGGTCTCTATTCACTGAGTTATTATGCTGTCAATTATCTTTTTGTTAAAGTTTTGCAGAGTAGTTATTATTTGCCCTGATGAGAGTGCCAGTGGAGCTGCTTTAAAAATGCTGTCAGAGTAGTCCTTTTATTTGGTTTAATTATTCATGTGGTTCGTGATTCCAGTAAATGACAGTAGGAGAGAGGGGATTAGACATGAAAAAAATCATGGAAATCTTAAAATTCATAACTGCCCTTTCTTCTGGATATTTACTGTGTTATGTGAGTGACATCATAGGATGTGTCCAAAGCAAAGGCATTAATGTACTGGTGAGTGACAACACATAGATGATGTACAGAACAGTGCACTTCGCTGCAAAGATCTGCAACACCCCAGATTCCTTATAGCATATATTAATTGGCAAGAATTTCTGGCCAAGAAGAAAGAGATATGTCAAGCAATTGCATTTTTCTGTGTATTAGTAGCAGTAGTTTTCCCTAACCTATTTGTTATCTGCCTACAGATTTCCTGGGGATTCCAGTGAAATAGTTTCTGATTCTCTTGTACACAAGAACATTTTTTTTTCATGTGAGATGTGACATTGTAATAAGTGGGTTAAATAAGGTATGAAGGTAATAGGTAGCCTACAGAGAGTATTAAGTGACTGAACATAAAATAGCTAACTGGATTATTATGTGACTAATGGGTTTCTTCAGCCTTACCAATGGGAACAATGTATTGAAGAAAATGGTAGTCCTTAGTCATTATGCAATGGATAAAACTTGTAACTGTATGAACAAAGGACGTGAGGCCTAAGGTACAACATAGGTGTTACTAAATCTAGGAGGTAGTTCTTCATGCACTTAATTTTGTTGTACAAGCATCCTTTTGAAATCTGGTTCTTCCTTCTTTGGAAGGATGGTTGAAACAAGACCTTACTGCAGTCAGTGGAAATATCACCAGTGCACATGAGGCTGTAATTTGAAATGCATTTCTCTAAAAGCTGACGTGAAGGAGTTTTCCATCTTTGCACACAGAATGAAACTTCTTTATGTGTTTATTCACTGCAGCCATCATGCTGGAAGGTTGCAAAACCTTGGCTTCATTTCAAGTTGTGATTCATTTTAACACCTGTGATGCCAGTTAAGTATCTGCAGAGATAGAACATGTGCTGCAGACTCAAACTGCATATGATGGTAGTCTCTAACAGCACCGTAACTGCAGGTTGATCCACTGACAGCTCTTAAAGGTTGTTCATATACTTCCTTATGTTCAACAGATTTATCTCAGCCTAAAGCCTCCCCAGAGCAAGGATGCTGATTCTCCTGGCCTTCATTATCGTGTTTCACATAACCTCAGCAGCGCTGCTGTTCATCGCAACTATTGACAATGTAAGTGTCATTTCTTCTCGTTGTCTCAAACACTCTGGGATTTCTTTGCTTCATAAAAATTGAGTTTTTCTTCTCTAGTCTTCAACTTGCTTACTGAGAGGACCTAAGTTTATTAGGCACACTGGTGTCCTAAGACCTTTTTGTAATAAAAATGCCTTGGGTGTTCATGTTGCTGTTGGATAAGGCTGTCCAGGGCATCATGTTGTAAACTCAAGGCAGCAGATCCTCTCCCCTGGCAGAGACTTGGCCAGGGAGGATATTTATGGGGTGGAGCCCTGGGATTTGATTCAGCTCGTTTTGAAGGAGAGAGGGGGGGGAAATCCACTGTCCTTTTGTGTCAAGTACATGAAGTCAAACAGCTGGTGGTTAATGTGTGGGGATAATTTCAGTCAAGATGTGCTTTGCCTCACGAGTGTTTGCCCAAGACGCCCAGTTAAATCATGAGAGACACCATGAATGTATCTGTGTCCATTAAGTTGAAGCGGCTTCAGCACAAAGCTTTAGAATATTTTATGTTGCATTCTTTTCAAATTTCCATTTTATTTTTGTGATCAGAAAGAATTTACCCTCCAATATTGATATCTAGCTTTTAATGGAATTCTCCATTTCCAAAACAACCCATTATCTGATCAGAAGTCTGTGCACTGGAATCTGTCTATGAGGTCTGATGTATATACAGGCTTTTGATACTAAAAAATTTGCTGCTGAAAATACTGTTCAGTGAAGACCACGCTCCAAGTGAAATGATGTGTTACCCACAACTTTTTATTGCAAAAGTGTACAAACTCAAGTGTTGCATTTCAGTCAGCTGGTTGATTGTTCCATGGCAGTAGGTCATTATTTGAGCTCTAGAGCAGGTTGTCTTACCCTGCTCCTTTGAATATTTGGAAAGCAAAGACAGTGGGCAAAGCAACCTAATCTTATTTCAAATCTGCTACACACAACCCAGATTATCACAGAAATAAAAGCCTATGCACTCTGCTTTGTGTCATTAGCTACTTTTGAACAATTAAAAAACCGTACAACCACCTTCAATTAGATTTTATACTATGTATCTATATGTTATATATAGACCTCAGAGCTGAAAAATAACATAGTGAACTTGGGCTGTAAAATCCAAATGAACAGCATCCTGAGAAAGTAATTCTTTTTCTTAAAACACAGTGTTCTGTTTATCCATATGCCTACTACCATAAGATATTATAGTTTTAACTGCAGTGTTGTTTGCAAAGCGACACAGTAAGCTCTGAGGCTTCTGGAATGTCTACTTGAGCAGCAGATCCTACCAGGAATCATATTTAAAAGTTGCATTTTATGCAGCTCTAGTCAAAACAAAAGCCTGGGTAGCTATTGGAATGGGAATGGGTTTCCTGAGGAAATGCCACTTGTGGAGTGCTTGTCATTTTCCAGGCTACTGTAAAAATGTGCTCAGATGCTGCAGTACCATTTGAATGTTAAAACCTCAAAAGAGAAATACCACAGGAGGATCTTAAATTTGTCAGTAGTCAGTAGCAGACAGATGCCATAGTATACCTCAGCACAGCTGCATTGCATTGAGATGAATCACTGAAGTGGCAGGAGCCAGAACCTCTAGAAAAGACTTCTGCTTCACAGGTGATGCTATTTCCTGCACATTAGCAAATGCTGTTCCTTCAGAGAGGTGTGCATCCTGAACAGGTCTGGGTGAACAAAGCACATCTTGTCTAGGTGTCTCAAGGAGTGAGCAATCGCTGACTGTACCAAATTTCTGCCCAAATGGTGGACATCCCTTGTGCTTTGGGATGTTTAGGATGCCCTTAGCTACTGCACAGAGGTCTAAAATGAGAATGATATGTGGATAATTATATACCCTTTATTCTGAAATGTCGTGAGTTCTCACGTTTCATTTGAGTGGTTAAGCATCAAAATTGGACAGAAAATTGTTACAGCTGATCTATCTGATCAGTAGACACTTGGACAAGGAAGGAGTTTTGTGGGTTTTGCTTGTTTTTTCTCCCTGTAAGAGCCCTTTACTTTTATTTTGCAGGCCTGGTGGGTGGGAGATAACTTTTCTACAGATGTCTGGAGAATGTGTGCCACAAATACGAGCACCTGTATGGCTATCACTGATGAGTTCAATGGTGAGTGTCTCTCCATGCCTGTGTCTGTGTTCCTTCAGCAGATCTGGTGAAATTGCTATGAAATTTACAGGGGCAGTTTTACTGTTCTTCAAAAACCTGCATGTCCTAACTAGGCAGTTCTTCTAAAAACTTTAATATTGGTTTTTCATTTTGGAAAGACAACTGTTCTAACAGTTTCTGTGAGAGGAAAGCAGAATGTGCACCTAAGAGACCAGAGCAAGAGAGTAAACACAAACTACTAACAATGACTGCTAAGGAGTTCTTAAAAAAATTAGATGGGTAAAACCAGTGAACTCATCTGAAGGGATAGTATTTGCCTCAGAACTGAACTTGCAGAGAAGAACCTAAAAATACTGACTGTGTACAAGAATGGGGGAAAAAGTGGAAGAAAACACAAGCTGGAGTTTTAACAAGGAAGTCTTAATATACAGCCTAGTGAATAGCCTGCTTTACAAAAACTGAAAGTATTCTCAAAAGTTCTGTTTATTTCTCGACTTTCAATCTGTGTGTACATTAAAGAGGTAAATAATTTGAAGAACCGTGTACCCATGAAGTAATTTTGTTTTCTAAGCATCAGGTTGGTTTAGGGCCTGTAATGTGCAGTGAGCTGATGCACTCCACACAGGGTATCTCAGCTCACCCAGATCTGAGGGTTTGCATTTGTTCTCTGTATCACGGTGTGTCCACTGCAGTCAGGTACCCACCCTGGGGAGGTGAGAGGTTCTGAAGTGTGTGTGCTACTCCCAGAGCTCCTGCCTGCAGATCTACACAGAGCACCTGCATGTAGTTAAAAATGTATAGGTTACTTTAGCTCCCAGTTACAGTGAAGTAATGGACAGGATGAAAAACCTCAATGAGAGGAATCTTTAGTGCCAAGGGTGGGTATCCTGTCTGGTTACACCTTCCTGGACAGAGCTGTCTCCAGGTCTGGTGGGAGGCTGGGGTCTGCATCTGGAAGCTGTTTGGGACAGCTGGCAGTTTCACTGTGCTTCTAGGACATCGATGGCAGCAAAGGGTGGGGTGTGGCAGAAGCAATCTCATCAGTGTTTTCATTCAGTTTGATGAGAACCTTTTAGAAGTCTTTAAGCCACTGGCTATATCAATACCAAGGAAGCAGAGGAGAACCAGCCTGTGCAATGCACACAGTTGTCTGCTTTGCTGCATCTGCCAAACTCCTGCCTACAGAATACGGCCCTGCCCCTTTACTCCTTGCAGAAGAAGGCAAAGAGAGAAATTATATTTAATCAAGGCTGCTTTGTTTTTGCAGAGTATCAATCAATTCAGGCTGTTCAGGCCACCATGATCCTGTCTACGATTTTCTGCTGTGTGGCATTTCTGGTTTTCATTCTTCAACTCTTCCGTCTAAAGCAAGGAGAAAGATTTGTGTTAACCTCTATTATCCAGCTCCTGTCATGTGAGTGGTTTTTCAACGCTTTTGACTTTAATGATATTTTCATGAAAGTAGGAAAGTGGGAAGAGCTTTCAAAAAGAAGGAGCTGCATGAGAACTCTGTAGTGCTCTTGAGGCCATAGCTTATCCTTTGTAATTGTTTGAACAGTGCACTGTTCCATTCTGTAATACATAGGCAGTGGAAACGTGGATGTCTACCACTGCTCAGGATAAAGTAATTTAAACTTTGAGGGGAAAGAATTTGACATTCTGAACTTCTTGAACACACTAAATAAGTCTCTAATTGTTACAGGCAAGTACTCACTTTGTTTTTTGTCAGTCTTAAAAACTACTCAGATGTTCAGAACCATTTTCTGTGCACTGCGAATGATATAGATACACAACAGCACTTCAGATTTAAAACCTGCCAAATAAACTGAAAATATGTCTTGAAATGCTTCCAAATTAGTTTCAGGATGGAAAATGAGCATCTGCAAAGAAAGGACATTGTTAGAAGCAGCTGACAGAAGAGACAGTAAATAGTTGTGTGTACTGGTAGTATTTTAAGATGCTGACCTTTATTATTTTCTTCCTCCTGCAGGTCTGTGTGTTATGATTGCAGCTTCCATTTATACAGACAGGCATGAAGAACTGCACCAGAGCCGTGGATATAGAATGGAAGTTTCCAAGGGCCAATATGGCTATTCCTTTGTCTTAGCCTGGATTGCATTTGCCTTTACCCTGATCAGTGGAGTGATGTACTTAGTATTAAGGAAGCGTAAATAAATGTCAGCACCTAGTTATTTCTGTCACTGCAGTACAAAACCAAATTCCAGTAACCATTTTGTATATAATCATTTATATGGTTTTGTAGTAAAGGTATTGTTTCTCTAAAAATGTACTGTGTTCTTGATATGAAATAGAATTAAAAAAAAAAAAAAGGCAGGTGAAATGAAATGCCTGGCACCTCCAGGTCAGGGGTCAGAGCAAGACAGAGCCAAGTTGTTTCTTTTACATATTTCATCATCATAAATGGTTTTCCTTTATTAGACATTAACAGTTTGTTCCTGGCCTCTAGATTACAAATAAAGCCTGTGCAAATTAATTTGTAAGCAATATACTAACTATATTCCTGGACCAGGTATATCCCTTTGACATATGTAAAATATAAGGGTATGTAAAAAAAGAGGCCCAGATCACAATGAAAAAGCAAACTATTCTAAAGCCCAAATCTGCACTCAGAGCATCTGCCCTGGTGCAGTACCAGTGTTCTGCTGTTTATAATGTGCAGTAAGTGTCATCAAGTTTTTATTAAAACCACTTGCTTTGCAAAAGTAAACAAGTCCTTTTTGTACTCCAGCAAATGTTTCCCTTGATTGTCTGTCACATTTAATTTAAGCACACAGAGCCTTTGGTGGGAACACTTAGCAGCCAATTCCCTGTTCAGCCTGGGCCCAGCACAGCTGGGGCAGTGAGGAACTCCCTACCCCAGTCCTGAATCCCTTCAGCTTAGCCTTGGGCAGCCTTTCTGGGAGGGAGAAAAAGGAAACAGAAGAGCATTACTGTGCCTACATCTGCAGATTTCTAAGCAGACTAGTGATCAAGCAATGCCAAATTAGATTTTTACAGCCAAACTCGACATGTTTATTACACTGGGCTTTTATCATGTAGTGATTTCATGGTTAATGTGTCCTGTACAAAAGCATTCCCTGAGTCTGCCCATTAGGAAATTGGCCTTTAAAAAATTTGTTTTAAATTCCTTTGTGGATTTTACTGGAACTAAACACTGCTACTAAACAAATCAGTGTGCAATTACTATGCTTATGAATTCCAGGATAGGTTTCAAGATAAAAAGACTTGGTGGTTTTTATTTTTCAGTAATTTTGTGAGCTAAATCTTTGCTGTAATACCAGGCTTAACTGCTCAGCAGTGTCATACTGGCTTTGGCTGATGGTCATTTTGGAGATCAGTGTGGAGAATGAATGAGGTGGCCTGTTCTGGTTAGTCACAGCTTTGATGCTTAAGTACAAATTGGACTTTTGAAAAGCTCTAACCATTTATTTATTTATTTCAGTATATTCACTACAGCTGGCCCAATATGCAGGCAGTAAAAAAGTAAATAGGTTTTGAATGAGGTATTACACTAAAGTAGAACATGTTCAGTATCATAAAACAGTGTAGCTCTACTTTAGTTAATAACTACTATATTAGACATCAGTTGATGTCTAATGTAGTCAGATAATGAAATTTTAATCTGATTTCTTCAGATTTTTTCTTGATCTATCACAAATTAAAAGTTCAGGTGCATAGCTTTTTAGGAACTGTCTCCAACATGAGTGACAGTCATGTAGTTCCATCTACATTTCTTCAACATCCTATAAGGTTTTGGCCTGTGCTTCTTGTCTTTTGGGAGCAAAGAAATCCCAGTAAGACTGTTAAAAAATTAGGATGAGCAAGCAGGACATCACAGTAAAAGTAATAATAATGGTTAAAAACCCACATCAGTTTGAAGAAAAGGGATTCTCCCCAGTCTAGCATCATGCTAGTATTTTGTCAGGTTTTTTTCCTCTTAGTGGGAGTGCTCTGAATTTCAAGAATTATTACCCTACTTTTTTAAAGAAGTGTTACTATAATTTGCTGAGTACATTTCAGGTTCAAAACCTGAGTTGTTGCTAGCAAGCAGAATTTGTCTTAAATAAACAGATGCAGGTTTAAGGATGAAAGCAGACAGACTGTTAGCTAGGCATTTTGGTGCATTTGTTAAAACATGAAACAATGAGGGAAATTTTTAGGCAAATATGGATTAAAGGTCTAATATCTAGAGAACAGTCCTGAAGAATTCAAAGTTAAGCTTTTATGCGACTGACTTGCAGAGATGCTTCAGTTTCTTGCCTCGATAATGCTCAGGTCATTTGCAGAGCAAATATTTAAAATAAAGATGTAGATAGACATGAACACAGTTTAATTCCACAGTAAAAGCTCTGTCCCTTTAATAAAGTGAAAAGCACACACACAACAAACACTCTGATGCACAACACCTCCACTTGTGTACAAGCACCAGCTCGTGTGTGATGCCACACAGAACAGAACAGAATGTTCTGCATAGCAAGTGAACAAATACCAAACCAGTCTGAACTAGAGTTTGAGCAGGACAAACATATTTTAGGGGTTTTTTTTCTACCTTATATGCCTTTAAAATATACCATTTTCTATACTCTATATATTCTGAAAATGTACATGAAAATAAAGTTAAAACGAATTCTTGTACTGTAATAGCAAACTCAATACATTTAGCAATCTGACCTTGTCTTTAAGCTTGGGATATATTTACACAATGTTGGATGAGAAATAGTTGAGTATTTGTGTGAACAGGTAAAATTAAATTCTTCCAGCCTGTAGTAGAACCACAAGCTGATTATTTTGTCCTTTGTTGAAGACCTTTCAGGGTAAGCAGAGAAAATATTATTGTCTTGAACTTTTAAATGTGTGGTGTCAAAAGAAAGTCTTGAGTAATGCAAGATCCAGTGATGCTTGGAGGAGTTATTACTTATAAGGGTTTTTAAATTTTCCTTCGTTTGCAGAAACAGTCATATATTTTAAGATGAGGTTGAGTGCCTTGACAATATGAAAAAATAATGTGAGAAGCAGGCCGGTGACTTCTGTATCTGCTCTGGTCCAAGCTTTGGATTTGCACTGAGGTGCTAACAGCACACTTGGGTTTGCACAGATCCTTCAAAACACTCCCCCAACTCCAGAGGAGTAATTTCCCAAACCCCATAAAACTTCTCCCTTCTAATCATAATGAATAAAAGGGAAAAGTCCCAATTATTAAAATCTTCCCGAGCAGCCGTGAATCTGCCTTAACGTTTTTCGTCCAGCAAGTATTCATCTACAGTACAGGAAACAATCTTGGAAAAAGAATCTATATTTATGTCAAGATACTTAAAAAAAAAAAAAGTTTGTTTTTATTTATATATTCTGTTCAGGACAAGAGATGGGCATTACTTTGCTATACTGTGTCTTAAAAAAGTATTGTAGGTGATAGGATCTGTGCTGCTTAGACATTAACTAGTTTTTTACCCCAGCTACATCAACACTTAATTTTATGTGGTTCTTAGTGTGTTCAAAATAATGGAGGGACTGCTTGACATGTTCTGTTCTTATCTTGAGCATCGTGGAAGTTTGTGCCATTTAGCTAAACAGACCAAAGAAAAGAATTCTTCCTGTAATTCCTAAAGACAGGAACAAAAGGTGAGCCACTACCTTTCCAAACATGAAAGACAGCTAAGAATCCTAAAATCATTGAAATAAAATAACGAAGCTGAAATTTTTATTATATTTTTCATTTCTTTTATATGTGCAATAATCCTCTCTGAAGTCAGAAGATGAAAGAAGAAAATGAAATGTGGAAGTAGTTTTAAAAAGAAGACTTCATTTTCAAGGCTGTAGAATCAAGCCTACAGAATTAATGGAGTAACAGACTGTAACAAGGAAGAAACATGAAGTTAATACTGTCTGCAGTGCAAATAATGCTTTGACATGAAACTCATTGCAAGTAACAGTCTAGTACCTACCAGCAGTAGCAGACCACTTGGTAAGGCACTCTGTCCTAAAGAGTTTTTAAGGAGTTATAGATTGTATTATCACCAAATGGTCTATAACATCCAAATAGATCTTTTCATTGAATGACAAAGTAACTCTTTTTGGGGATGATAACCTGTGATAAACAGCAAGGCACTGGATGTGTCAAAGCCTTTATTTGCCTGTTTTCTTCTGGACTGAAGCAGAATTACTACTAAGGTTTTAATGGAACAGACACAGGTGATATCTGCATAGGAAAGCACATTTGGATCGGTTTCTGGAAGGGTCCATGACAGTCCAATCCCCCTTGGATTTTCTCATGAGCCTCTTTTAGTTTTGAGATTTTGAAAAGGGTCTTTAAACCCTTCAGGAAGCACTGCACAAAGAAGGATCCTTGGCAGGAAGGAATACCTGGAGGCAGACTGGCTATTGCCTGCAAGTCTAGGCACTGCGACAAAACCAGTTTTTAGTGCATCAACAAAAATACGCCATTCACACTATTTCATATTCATACTAATTTAACTTCACTTAAACTTGTGAATGTTCGTTGGAATCTATAAGCTGAATTGCTGCTGTCTGTACAGTTTCCAGACTAACAGACATTCATGGCCCAGAGTACCTGACATTCATGGCTTAATATTCAGCATCTTGTTGACCTTTAGTTTCTATCTGTCCAGTCAGGCTTGCCCAAGGTATAAAACCCTCCTGACATACTGGTAGTAACAACTTAGCATCACTTCGTGCTATCAAAAGGAGGGCTGAAGAAGTTCCTATTGCATTTAGAGGGTATTTGTTTATCTGGGATCAATACTGCACTAACTGGATTTCTAAAGGAAAATGTGTGCGTGTTTTTTTTTAATCCTTCCCAAAAAACTTAGCCAAAATGTGAAAAAGCTATGCATGCACTTAGTTACTTAGTTTTAAAACAGGTTTACATTGCATAAATGAGTAAAACTGCAGGTGCCTTAATGAAATTAAACTGCTGTAATAAATGTCAGCAAGTATGAAACAATGCCAGTGATGCCCAAACTATATCATATGGTGCAGGCTTTGGTCTGTTTTACTGCTGCTGCTTGAAGAAGAAAACTTTTGTTCCATTTCTCTTCAAAAACCTGCAAAAGTGAAACTTTCTAACAAAGCTTCTTCTGCTGTCATAAATGCTCAAGTTCAGAAAATTTCATTTAAACCAAGCAGGCAAATATTGTTACAAAGGAAGGGGTAGGAATATAACGTATGCATTGATTTACTGACTCAATTTTCTTGGTATATTATCAGCAAGAAGTAAAAAAGGTGCCATATTGAGAGGTTTTTTTTTTTTAATATTACCTTAGACATTTTAGTTTTCTTTTTAGCATAAAAATCCCAGGTTTAAAGTATCAGTATTGAAGATGGTGTCTCCTGGCGTTCCTCACTCGCTTCTGTAGAAAAATGTTTTACTGTTCCAATCCCGTTCCAACGGAGCCTCCTGGTGGCGAAAGAGAAGCCTTCGTCAAAGCCCAACTTGGCACTCACTGTTCCTTTCTCTTGGCAAGGTTTCAAAAAGCTGAACTTTCCACCAAGTCCTGAACATCCTGCAGTGTGCACAGTTTAAAAAGTGGCTCAGCTTTGGCCGTGGAAAGTCCATTTTGGAATGGGTTTGAAATAGCTTTGTTGAACACGATACAAGGGATCCAAGCCCTGCTCTCTTCTCACAGGAGCTGCCCCTGCTGCCCCTGCTACAAAAACCTTGGCAGGTAAACCCAACACAGCAACGGACATGGTGTTAGGATTCAACAGAATTATCTTCTCCTTAAGGGTACCTAAATCATTACATATTACACTTCAGGCATTAAGTTTAGGGAGTTGCTGGGAAAAAAGATTAAATTTTTTCCTTTACATTCACTAGAATTACAGTTGTCTTCTGTTGTATTGATCACTCCAAGTTTTCTTTCTTTCATTTCACTCTGAAAATACCGAATTTCAGTGGAAGGCTTCTCTTTAATCAAGCATATCCAAGACTACGTACCAATTGGCAGAGTGGGACACTATCTGTTTGCTTAGCTTTCTTAAAACAACCAAAAATTATTGTAAAAATGCAAAATTATATATCCAAAAGTTCACGCAAGTGAAGGCAATACTTCATTCACAGCAAACTATTTAGAACATTAACTAATTGCCTGAGGACATATCACATATCTTAAAAAGTTTACACTTAAAGATTAACTTGTTTTAAAAACCCCAAATTAAAATTTAAAACTTGAGGCTTTTCAAGTATATTACTGAACCCTACCTCTGTTTTATATTTTGGTTAAAGTTTTTGGGAAAATGTCAAGAAGATATGAAACTACTTTTGTAAAACTTGTGAAAGCCTTAAAAGGACAAGACCGCATATTTGTCGAATGCAATTCGTTTATACTTTTAGATGTGAAAGAACAGAAAGTCTTAGACTCCAAAGCCTTCTTTTGAACAACTGTACTTTTGTAAGATTTTTTTTTCATGAAATATATGGTCAGCATGAAACAGGAGGCTGACAATTCACAGAACTACACCTCCTGTAAGGTTAGCTAAAAGAATTTTAGCTCAACAATATACAATCAGTCTAACTACATGAGAAATTCCTGTTCTCCATAACAAATGTCCCCACAAAAGAGATGTTTTGCAGTCTTTAATCTTTTTAGTACTAATGCATCAATACCTGCCATGAGAAATGGTTTTGTATTAGTAACTATGTTACCAACATTTTTATTTATTGTTTCATATTTTCAATTTCACTGCATAAGAAATTAGTCTGCAACTTGCAGTTCCTGGCTCCTACCAATGGGCTGGGAATAGGTAAATGGATGATGCAAGGTAACTCTAAGAGGCAGGTACACTGGCAGGAGCTTTAGCTTTGTAATAAAGAGGTCTGACCCTTCAGCAGAAAAACTCCAGTGTTTCTCCAACGGGACAACATCAAAGCAGGAGTCATCAGCATCCCCCCTTTGGAATTTCTTTCATCACACTGAAAAGAACTATGTTGTAGTCTTGAAAAAAATTCTCAAAGATGAACCAATATGAGCTCTACATAGATTTTTCCTGTTCTTCATGCAACAGCAAAGGGAGCTGTAACAGCCACGAGGTTTCAGTGTAACCACCCAGTCACCCATTAGTTTCCAAGCAGTCATTAATGCCCATGGGGGTGTCTGTGTCTGCATCCCCCCTGAGAAGAGGTGCTGTTGATTGGGATTCCTCCTGGAATGCCAGGATAGCATTCACCTCTTTCTCCAGTTCGGAGGCTTTCTGCTGCAACAGAGAACAAACACAGCAAGGATTAACACAGCTCTCCTGGAATAAGGAAGTTGTGTATTACTGTTGTATGAAGAGTAGACAGTGGAAGAATTGCAATAGAAAATAGAACTATTATTAATTTATCTTTGTCACAAAAAATAAACAATTTGCATACTTTGGGGATCTTTCTTTAAGGTACCATATTAGTCATATGCGATTCACACACAAAAAATTCAGTTATACAATGAAACTTACTAGTGATGTTGTAACTATTTTTTCGTGGGTTTTAGTGCATTCTACTTGTCCAATTCTTCTCTTTAAACCTTCTACTTCTTGACTAAAGAAGTCATTATTTAAAATACCCATCTGCTCACCCATCATAAGTTTAATCTAGAAAAAAGAAAAGCTGTGTTTCAAATCTAAAAATGTAAACTCACTGAAACGCCTGTATGAAACAACTGATAAATTTAAAATTTTCTAAATTTTAGTTTTTACTACTCAGAAAAAGTAGTACTTTTCTTTCTATTGTTTATATGGAATTCTGGCAGGTACAAACCACAGAATTTTCTACCTTGGCATTCTCCATTGGACTTAAGTCACTTTGCATAAAGGAGGTGTCACAATATGCCTACCTTCTAAAATTTAAAGGGGTAAAATTAATATGGTTGTATTACCATTAGCAGTGCAAAATGCAGCTTTAAACTTTTTTTTATAAGTTTATAATTTCCCTGCACACAAAATTAAGTGTTTTACTTTCTACAGGACTGATGATCAAAAATTGCTGAGAGGCAAACTTCAAGCACAGTACTCATGAGCAAGTGAAGCTTGTTAACCTGAGAAATAAAAAAACCTACTGGTTATAGAAAGATGAATAATAAAATTTTAAGTATCTTATAAATATTTTAAATTATTCCTGTTAAAATTATTTGTTGATTTTACACATCAGACATATACCCGTGATACCAGCTACAAGGAAAAATTGTCTGCGTAAGCAGGACTGGAGTGCATCCTAATGTCAGGAAAATAAAAATTGTATGACAAATAATGTGTTTCCTAGAGAAAAAAGTTTCCATTAAAAAAATCTAAATTCCTAATCATTATTCTCTACATGAATTATTTGTTTTCTGCCTCTGTGATAAAACACAAATTTCCCTTCTCCCAAAGACTTCTGGCATCTGATCAGTGAATTCAGTAGCATCTGCATTCTCATGTGTGTGCACAAGTATTTCTCCCCATCTCCTGCTGATTGCCTGATTTTTCTGGTTCCTCAACCTTCCCCCCACCACCAAACACTACCTAGGCTCTGTGTCCACACCTCCTCAGGACCTTCCTCCCACCTTTCCACCCAGAAGTCCCTCTGCATCATTAGGGACTGACCACTGGAGTCCCAGGGGTAGCACACATTGGGAAGCACCAGACTGGAAGTTCAGTTTCATGGAACAAAGTGCTGGAATTAAGATGTTTCAGTGACTTACAGAAGTCATAAAAATGCTCTAAGCAGTACAGCACAGTTGAACTATTGGAGTGCAAGTCACATCACCAGAAAATAATAAAATCAAGCTTTCTGTTGAACACAAAACAATTCAAACATTCCAATCACACATTACCTTTGCCAAAACACTTTCTTTATTTTTTGCCATTGTACAAATACTTCTTCTTGCTTCCTGTAATGTTAATACATTTACACTGGGTATTTCCTCTGCTTATGGGGACTACCTACTTCCTTTCAGTGTTCCCTAAGGGAAAAAATAAAAAGCCATCATTCACCTTTCAAATTTCTTTCAACATAAATAATTATGTTGTGGAGGGAGGAGTTGTATCACTCCAATCCCTGATATCCCACCTTAAATTGCTTTTGAAATAGAATTGGGACATAGTATTTTGTGCTAAGAGAAACAAACCCCAAAACCTCAGACAAAAGCCTGCAGAGGGAAGAGGAGGACAGAAACAAGATTGTTAATTAATTAATTACTACTATTAATTTTCTCACTTCTAACCTCCCTTTCTTTTTTCTTTTTTCCTTTTCCAGTGAAAGAAACATGCTCTCTACCTTGAAACAAACAAGAAAAAGAAGCCAATGGGTTTTTGTTCACAAAAATAGCAATGAGATATGCCTGAGGATTTTTCCTACCCTGTTCTGGGCCAGTGCCTCTCATCCCTGTTGGGCTTAAGAGCTTTTTGATGTATCACAGAAAACCCCTTCCCAGGAATACAGATTTTTAAGTCTTATCAGCCGAGACGTTGTCCTCAGAGGCACGTGAGAACCATCTTCAATTAAGAAACACTCTTCCTTACTATCAGCAAATTAAATGTCTCTCCTCCTACATCTACAAAAGAAACATTTCATAGATGAAATTATTCTTTAGGGTCTACAATGAGGTGATACCTTCCAGTCAATACCAACTTTGTGTTGACACTGAAGCAACAATTCCCCTACTAAGCTATTTGGTACAGAGCTAAGCACATTACTTTTTAAACATTTACCCTAATTAGGAAATTGGTATTTGTGTAAGCCATAACATCTGCAGGAATCAGTTTTATAAAAGACTTTTTTTTTTACAGGGGAAAAAATATATGGTGGAATTTTTAGGCATTTTGGTCTTCATCATCTGCCTTCCCCCTGCCTTGCCCCCCAGCATTTAACTGTTGGTTTGCATCTGAATTTTTGTTGCAAATTATCACAGGCACAGGATTTTGACACTGTGAGTAATAGTTTGAGCAACATTTACACCAAAAGAAATTTCTTGTCAGCCACTGTTCTGACTGCTGTTCAGAACACTGGTTATGTTTTTCATTTAGCACTGAAGCACATTTGATTCAGAAAACACTTTTAACACAATCCTTACTTTTGCAGATTGTACATAAGACGCTTGGCTGAAGAAAATGATGTCTAGTTTGCAAAACATATAAAATCTCCTTCTCTGTTGAGGTGTTCCTTATTTTATTAATCTCTTTTACTTCCTTTTGATCCTTAGATCATCGATTTTTTTCCTCTCAAACGCTTCTGCAAATGTTCTTCTATGTCCCATAAGAAAGAACTGGATTTTAAAACCAAATACATCAAGTACCTCATATCTGAAGTCTTTATTTTTTATGGTTTTGAAATACATCCTATTTTAAATAATTTTAGAGCAGGAAAACATCAAGCTGTCAAAATGTGAGTATCAAAAGTGTGACTGTTGTTCAAAGTGAGAATGAAGGTTTAAAGATAATGTGGGTTTAAAGACACCTGTTTCAGTTACATGTGTTTTATTTTTTAGTGAAAATCTCACAAAACCCCTACATACTAGTCTTTTATTCACCTTCCAAACAGAAATGTGTCCTCATGCCAATGTGACCACATCCACCTTGTGAATTTCTCACAAGTTACAGCAAAACTTCTGGGTATTCACAAGAACTTTCTGGTGTAATGCCACCACCCTTTTTTGATGGTACAGGTCATAGCTCACCATAAAGCAGCAAACCCTGCTGCTGCTCCTGCCCATGCTCCCACCTCACTGCCTTCAAACCCCCGGCCCCAAGGTCCCGAAGCAACCCACCAAGACCAAACCTGTCCTTGGCCCTGGCAAAGCCAAGGAGTTTGCAGAGGCTTCATGGGTTTGGAGTTACCATCCCTGGAGGTGTTTAAGAGACATCTGAATGTGGTGCTGGGTGATGCTGGTTTAATGGTTTACGGATGATTATGGTTGGACTGGGCTGACGGTTGGACTGGATGATCTTAAAGTTGCCTCCTTCACCCTGGATGATTCTACGACTCTATGGAATGAGGCGGCCACTCCTGGCGACAGCCCTCCTCCCTCTGCCCGGGGGCACACTGGGGGCTCGGCTGGGCGGAGGAACCGGAGGAGCAGACGGGGCAGGCCGGGCCGAGGCCGGGGCGGGCTGCGAGCGCTGCCCCAGGGCAGGCCGGGCCGGGCCGGGCCGCGCTGTCGTGGCACACGCGGAGCTGCACCAGGGCAGGCCGGGCCGGGCCGCGCTGTCGTGGCACACCCGGAGCTGCCCCAGGGCGGGCCGGGCCGCGCTGTCGTGGCACATGCGGAGCTGTCCCGGGCCGCTCCCTCAGTTCGCACCTGTCGCCTTCCCCTGCACCTTGCGCGCTGCAGGAGGGGAACCGCCACCCTCCCCGCCGGGTCTCACCAGGAGCGCTGAGGCGCCCGGGCCGCGAGGGCGGCCGGCCCTGAGGGGCGGCTGCCGTGGGATCCCCGCACGGTGCTGCCCCTCATCGCCGCAGCCCCTGACGTGCCGCGACTCCCCCGATTTCCCCGGGAAGTCTCACGAGCGGCTGGTTACCAATTCGACCTTTACCTTAGCCGTAGTCATCAATTCTTACCCGTAAGAACCCTTCAGTGGTGCCCAGCGACAGTGGCCATGAACTACAAGACAGAATTTTCACCTCAACACGAGGAAGAACTGTCCCCTGCGGGTGGCAGGGCCGGGGAACAGCTGCCCGGGAGCGTGCGGCTCTCGCAGCTCGGGCAGCGGTAACAGGTAGCGGGGCCTCGTCTGGGCCGCGGATCGAGGCCCGCCGGCTCAATCCAGTTTCCTCACAAACCTGCGACTCTCAGAACCAGGGCGGAAAATCAGGGCCTCGTGGAAGATCGTGCCGGTTCTCTTAAGCACCTGTACAATCACAGTCAGTGTATTTCTGGCTAATAAATGCGTGTACCTTCTTGAGCCCNAATGTGGTGCTGGGTGATGCTGGTTTAATGGTTTACGGATGATTATGGTTGGACTGGGCTGACGGTTGGACTGGATGATCTTAAAGTTGCCTCCTTCACCCTGGATGATTCTACGACTCTATGGAATGAGGCGGCCACTCCTGGCGACAGCCCTCCTCCCTCTGCCCGGGGGCACACTGGGGGCTCGGCTGGGCGGAGGAACCGGAGGAGCAGACGGGGCAGGCCGGGCCGAGGCCGGGGCGGGCTGCGAGCGCTGCCCCAGGGCAGGCCGGGCCGGGCCGGGCCGCGCTGTCGTGGCACACGCGGAGCTGCACCAGGGCAGGCCGGGCCGGGCCGCGCTGTCGTGGCACACGCGGAGCTGTCCCGGGCCGCTCCCTCAGTTCGCACCTGTCGCCTTCCCCTGCACCTTGCGCGCTGCAGGAGGGGAACCGCCACCCTCCCCGCCGGGTCTCACCAGGAGCGCTGAGGCGCCCGGGCCGCGAGGGCGGCCGGCCCTGAGGGGCGGCTGCCGTGGGATCCCCGCACGGTGCTGCCCCTCATCGCCGCAGCCCCTGACGTGCCGCGACTCCCCCGATTTCCCCGGGAAGTCTCACGAGCGGCTGGTTACCAATTCGACCTTTACCTTAGCCGTAGTCATCAATTCTTACCCGTAAGAACCCTTCAGTGGTGCCCAGCGACAGTGGCCATGAACTACAAGACAGAATTTTCACCTCAACACGAGGAAGAACTGTCCCCTGCGGGTGGCAGGGCCGGGGAACAGCTGCCCGGGAGCGTGCGGCTCTCGCAGCTCGGGCAGCGGTAACAGGTAGCGGGGCCTCGTCTGGGCCGCGGAACGAGGCCCGCCGGCTCAATCCAGTTTCCTCACAAACCTGCGACTCTCAGAACCAGGGCGGAAAATCAGGGCCTCGTGGAAGATCGTGCCGGTTCTCTTAAGCACCTGTACAATCACAGTCAGTGTATTTCTGGCTAATAAATGCGTGTACCTTCTTGAGCCCTGCACGCACTTTAGGCGGAGTTATCCGCCGTGTATCCGGCGCTGTAATAAAGTCATGCCCTGCTTATTAAGATTACATCGTTAGGAGCTTTATTGCCGGTTTTTGGTGACACTGGAGGCTCGCCCTGCGCCAGGACAGCCCTCACGCTGCTTTGTGAGGAAGCGGGGACCATGGACTGGAATTGGGGCCAAGCTCAGCACAATTCCATGGTTTCCGCCCCAGCTGGGTGATCTGGGAGAAAGAACACAGAATTGGCAAGTAAGTTTTCTGAGATACTTACACACTTCAGGTGACATTAGGGAAATACAACTTCTTTATGACAAATCCCAGTGACAGGGATGGTTTCTCTTCTCAGTAACTGTCCTGCTAGAAATGAGCCTTGCTAAAAAGCTGAGGTTAGTATGAACATTAGTGTTTGTCTTGTTGTCTGTGACAAGTCAGAATACTCTTTTTTTCCCGTGCTTTGTTTCCTTTCTAAAATTATTTACATGCAATTGTTATATGTTGATTTATAGTTCACATTGGGTATTTCTTTATTCCAGCACAGTATATTGGCAAATCCTACTCCATGAACAAATTCCTATAGTGAATACAGGTCTAGTATTTGTCCTGTACAGTTCACCAGAGCTGGCTTCGGTAGAGAGAAAGTTTTGGAAGTTTTCACAGGCTGTAGCTCCTTGCTGTCCACTTGAGAGAGTGCAAACTTTGGGATCTCGGACCCAGAGGGCCTCTCTCAGGAACAGCTGAGTAGCAGTGGCAGTGGCAAAGCTCCAGCTGTCCTAAGCTGGTTCTAGGCATGGAAAATTCCTCTCTGTGAAATTCCAGGGTCAGACAGCCCACCTCTGTAATATCCTGCTGCCTTCCTGACATGAAGATGTGTTCATCCAGCAGAAAATACTGTGAAATATACTTAAAAATTTGAAAAGATAAACATTTTTTTTTCCAGGAAACCTGAATCTTAAAATCTCACTGTTGCTTTCTCAGTGTTTACAAATATAAGCCCATTTGCTTCCTCCTTGTGGATTTGTTTATTTCCATGGATGACAGGAGATACACAGCTGTTTCTTTCATCAGCAATGCCAGGGTGTGCTGGTTTGCTGTTCCTCCCACCATAGCCTCAAGTTTTTCCATTTTGCCACATAGTAGGTATTTAATAAATTAGGGTATAATAGCTGGAGGATATCTAGGACTTATGCTAAAAATTTTGTTGCTCTGTTAAACCAAGTGAACATTTTATGATTTATTGCTTATACTGAAACATTTGATATTGCACTAAGAGGCTCCTGAGATGCTTCATTTTAGTATATTTGTTATTTACATAACAGAGTAGTCTAAAACTGTGAACACTGATATTTTATTAATGGTGTTGTTGTGCATTAAAGCTTGTGAGGTGCTGGTCATTAGTCCAATGATCGATTTGGAAGCAATATTTTGAGTGCATTTGTTACTGTGACAATTTTTTAGATGGTCCTCTCTGTGCTTAAGTCTTCAGAGAAAGTGAGGATGTTCCAAATGTGCATTCATAAAGGGGACTATTATTTTCATCTGTGTACAAGAAAAGATTCTGCCCTGGTTTTGTTTGGTCTTCAGAAGCTGTCCCTTTGCATAACTGTGTGAGGAGCTGAGAGTAAGAGCACTAGCACTAACCTCTCTAAAATACTGGCATTTTTATAAAATGATACCATTCACTCTCAATAGTGGCATTAATTTTAGACATCTTTACATATATACCCAAAGATATTAATGAAAATTAGAATGGTAGTTTAGAGACTGTAAGTCTAAGGACATATTTATCTTCCATTCATAACCATGCATAGTATTTTATTAGCTCAAAAGCAGCTTATGAAGCTTTTTTTGCAGGAAAATTGTTTGAAATTCTCAAATGCAGTCTGCTGTGAGTACCATTGGTAAATAAAGCTGGGATGAAAGGCTGTTTGAACTTTTAGAAATGTAATCATTTGCATTCAGATTTTTTTGTTATTTTATCCTTAGGTGAAGAGTATCAGCACAGAGGAATGATGGATGACCTTTTTCAAATTACAGTTTTTTGTCTTGCTGGGTTTAGTCAAAAATTCACAGAAATACAGTGGGGCTTGGGGTTTATTTTTATTTTTCTCTGAAAGGTCTATGACATGAATGATTTCCATTAATCAGAATCATTTATTATGTTTCTGGTTTCTTTAGTTGCTCCATCATTGCTCTGACTACAATCTTACATGGCGATTCTGTTTAGAGTGTAAAAATGTCGTGTATTTTTCCTCAGTGGCCATTAAACAACATTATTTAAATTTTTAAAGATTTTTTAAAAAATCAAACGTTTTATAGGCATGTATCAGTAGACGTTGGGTTGACTTCTCATCTTTGTGCAGTCATTTCCTCGTCTCCGTCCTCTGGAGGGAGGTAAAAGCACTTGTGTCCCCTTGCTGTCCTGACTTGAGGTCAGGACTTTGACTTCTGTCTCCATTAGCAATTAAGTTCAGAACAGTAGCACAGTTTTGAAGGGAATGCCCTGATTATTTCAATTTTGTTCATGTAGGGTCAGTTCTTAAAGCACTGATTGCATGTTTATATTAGATTCCTTTCAAAGGAAAGAAAACCAGAAGCTGTGCTCCAAATGAATTTTGATGCCTGCTGAGACCTTAGTGTTCTGAATCTGCCTCCAGAAGCTCTGGAGAGGTGATAGGAATACTTTTGTGTTCTCACTGGAGATGCTCCATTACCTCCTAAAAGGTTCATATCCCTGTAACAGGGCAGCATTTGCTGAGGCAGCTGCAGGAAGAATCAGTAAAGAAGGATGTTTGGCCAGCACTCTGCCCACTCCACAGTGGCAGAAATTGGCTGGAAGGGTGAGATGTGGCAGTGGGCTCGGAACAGACTGAGCACTTCCAGGCCCTCTTCTTTTCTCCCAGAGCACTGAGGTGCTGTTTGCCCCACAGGCTGTATTCACTTCAGCAGCAGTGAAACTGCCAAAGGTCTGGTGGGATAATGTTATACTTTGGGTAGTTCACTTATGCTTTTTGGTTCATGATATTTTAGCATAATGCTCCATCTTCTGGGCAACAGGTGACATTTAACAGGCTTAGAATGTCTCATTAAATGATGAGTCCTGTTGAACATTTTATTAGAGAAATTTGTTTGCCACTCATCCACTTTGTCTTGCCTCCTTTCCTGCTAGATTGGCTTTTGATACTCATTAGCCAAACATTTTTTGTTTGCTCTTTTTTTAGAGAGGTCTTTAAAAAAAAACAGTGGATCTTTTTTTCTTCTTCCCGTTTTTTTTTTTTTTTTTTTTTTTTTTTTTTTTTTCCTAATATGACCTCTCTAGCCAGGAGTTTTAATGACTGCAGTTTTAAAAAGTGCCAGAGAGTTTTGAATTTGCATTAGTCAGGAAGCAGATGATTGTCAGTTTCCAGTCAGTTGCAAAAGTCACACAATGTGAAAGAGGAAGCAAAAGCAAGCATAGCTAAAAATGTAGATGTAGGCTATCAGTTAATGAGTGAGTCAGTACTACCCTTCTTAAAGGACCAAATCCCAGTTTTCACCATTTTTGTAGTGAAAATTTCAGCTCTAACCAAATTTTAAACCAAGGTCCTGAAGTTGGGGTTTCAAGTAATTTTTATGAAGTTAGAATGATCCTCAGAGGCCACAACACCAGCAGTGCAGTCCAGAATTCTGACATATTTATAATGGTTTGCCCTGATTCATAGAGAAAAATAGAAACAATAACAAGATCAAATCTTAGTAAATGAATTTAATGGAAAGAACATTTTAAGTAAAATTGAATGGAGTTCCTGAATATTACTGTATTTCACCTATGCTGAAAAAAGATCCTGAAACAAAGAAAATTAAATTTCCAACAGTAGTCACAGACGGTTTCAAACCTTTTCCAAATCTGTATTAAAAATATGTGGCAGATTGTGTGTGGTGTGCTTCACCTTCTGGTCAATCAATTAGCTCCACAAGCAGGTAATCAAGAATAGAAGCAGCATCTACTCCATGCTGTTCTGTATATACACTTCTGTTCTCAAGTTGAGTTTAAATCAAAAACTTGCTGAAGCCATGGTTCATCAGGCTGATAACTGGAGCTGTGTTCTGACCTGCTGTTGTGAAAGATCTGCAGGATAATTGGGATTCCATTGATAGGTCCATCAGGTGGTGCAATTGCTGCATGGTCCGGATACAAGATTTTTCTTCAAAGGCTGGAATCAGGGTGTGAAAGGAATCATCTCTTATTTTACTGAAAAACAGCTCAAAAGGAATGCAAATAAAATAAATGTATTCTTTCATTTAGGAAACACTAGTTTTGAAACTATTTACAGCAAAAGATGATTCCTAACAATCATGAATGAACTAGCAGGTGCATTATGCTGAAGTTTGTAATTGTCCAAAAGATTTAAAAACCCCACAAAGCTATGTAAAATATTCTAAAGAGCTAGAGAAAAACTTGTTTCCCTAAGCTAAAGACAACAACTAGGGGAAAATAAAAGCCTTTCATGCAGAAAATCTGAGAACCTTTCTTCCCCTCAACTCCACATCTCTCTGAGAGGGTATAACACGCTCTTCTGTTTTTAGCTGTCATGCTTAAATATGACTAATAAATTTTGAATCCACCCAAAATGTAAAAATATACTTTCCACATAAAGAGGTGGTAGATATAAGATGATATATGAAGATTTATTTGACAGTATAGTCTTGCTTTAAGTCAGGAGGCATATGAAGTATTACTAAAAAGAAAATATGCAGCTGTTCTTCTTAACTCTGACAAATTGCACAAGCTGCAAAAGTCCTGTTCAGTGCAGTATAAGTTTTTGATAAGAAAGTTATTTGATTTTTTCTTCCTTCTTACCTTTTGAAGCAAGAAAAATGGAGAAAGAAAATAAATTTTAAACATGAAGTAGAAGCGTAGAATTTGAATTGTACAGTAGCACAGTCCAGATATTCACATAAGGCTTTTGCCTGCCAAGTGCCTCAGTTAGAATTAGTTCTGTTGGTTTTTAACAGGCACTAAGTGTCATAAAGTAAGCTGAGAGGTGAGAAATGAAATGGAAATCAGTTGAGAGGTGGTGGCAGAGGGCTGATAAATAATAATTTAGCTGTTATCTACCAACACTTAACTTTTTTGTCTAAATTCGTATTATGAGCCTGGAGTAGCACAAAGAGATCTAATGGAAAATGAATTAAAATTATATTGATTAGGCAGATTTAAAGTGAAAATAATTATTTTTAATAATCGATAATTGAATGGCCTACATAAATTTGTAGGGTGTGGATTTTGTTTCAAAACTTTGGAAAGCATGTATCATCACAAAGTTAAGTGGTGGTCTTAAGGAAGTGGTTAAATGGTCATGTTAAGTAACCTTCCTTGAAATGGTGCTAAGTTGCATAATTTTGCTTAATTGTTTTATTTTTGTGTTTATTGATTCCCTTCCATAATTTGCTTGTTTGAACAGTAATTTGAGGCCAAATGACTTAAAATTTCCTGGACAGTCCCATTTATTGCCTTTTGTAAAGACGACACTAAGCTTCCTTCTGCTTTCCTGCTGGGAATAATCCGGAACTTCACCAGTTTTTTCAAGAATAATTTACAAATTAATATAAATGGTTTATGGAGCTCTCCAGCATGTTCTTTAGATTTTCCGTGGTGCATATTATCTGCACATTAAAGTCCTTAATGACTTGATATTTGTTATCCTTTCTGTCTTGAATGTTATGTGTATCGTTATCCTGCTAAAATAAGAACTTCTTACATGAAATATGCTTCCAGAAATATCAGTTGTCATTTACAAATTTGGATGTAGTCTGTAACTGCTGTATTAATGTGCTTCTTTTTCCTCATGCTAGCTGCAGGCAGCAGTCAGACCTAACTAAATAAACATCAGTAGTTATTTCACTAAATTTAAACTTTAAATTTAAATGCAAAGTGACTCTTGGATCCCACTGCTGTTAAAAAACCTCACCAAAAAACCCACAACCCAACCAAAAGCAGACCAGTACATTGAGTAAGTGCAGTATTTGAGAACTGCCTTTATCTTCAGCAGGAAAAAATCCACGTATTTCCTTTGCATAGGGACTCCCAGATTTGAGAAAGTTACAGCTCAAATCTAGGTATGAGGAAAGAAACAAGTTCAGCAAATATTTAATGCAAAAGGTAGCTATTCATTCTAGTTTACACTGAAATACACATAGGATAGCACATTGAAAATTGATGTCGTCCCTAAAGGACAGAATTTTCTTGTGAAGTCAGTAGCATTGTGACACCTGCAATCAGATTAATTGGCCACATTTTCCTGAACAGAAGGCATTTTACTGGGTACCTGCATTACAGTGTACTGGACACATATATTCAATCTCTTGTGCTTGTGAGAGATGAAAAAAATACCTTCTCTGACCTATTGAACTAAAAATCTGTGTTTGGCTTTAATGCCAGGAGTCAAAATATTACGGAAGGTGGACATTTGTAATTGCTTAGCCAGAATTAACTATGCCTTAAAATCAGCACTGTCTGGATTACAGACTTGGGATCTCGGGATGAAAATCACTGAGGATTCATTGTGTTTTTGTTGACCTTCCCTGGACTGCAGTAATGAACTGCACTGTGCACTGCACGAGTGCTGAGAATACTGATGAAAATTGGTACAAGTACCTCTTGGTGCCACTATGTCAGCTTAAAAAGGTAAGTTATATTCTCTCTGTATAATTCTTACTCTTTATATTCTATTTGAGTGCTCATAGGCTGCAATATCAAAAGTTACTTTCTTCATCTTTGTCAGCACACTTAAATTCCTTTTCATACATCTTCCCAAACAGAAGCCTTAGAGCTGTTGATACACCAGTAGTGGATGCTGGCATGCTCCAAGGTAAACTTGTCTTCTAAGATCTGTCATTTTCTAGGGACCAGCTTCCAAGCTTTTCCATATGTTTTGTTCCTTTGTTTTCTCTTCCTTCAACATCTCTTAGTTTGGTGATAGAAGCAAATGAGAGTATGTTTGCCTTATTTTGCAAGAACCAGTATGCTGTGTTACTCATGTGCATGGATTTCAAAATAACTATACCTTTACCATCTATGTTAGAGTATAATGAGGAAAAATCTTCTCAATTATGAATTCTGGGGTTTCTTTTGGCCATCTTTAATTGGAGGGTCAGTAGTCTATGCAGTGGGGGTGACAAGTACTGAGATGTGGCAGCTTTATTAATGACATGGCACTGGTACAGTGTCTTGCTTAAACATGTGAGTTCATTAAGATGCTGGCAGGCTGAGGACAAGGCAAGTCTTTGAGTTTTTGCTTACATGATCAATGCAAGTGAGAATTTGAGTCTCGTGGCCTCTATTTTAGGTTTTCATGGCTGCCTTCCTTGGGGAAGCCTAACACTGTTAGAAGTGCTTAAGGCTGAAGATCTTCTGGCCCTCTCATCATTTTCTGATGTTTTCATATATTTGATTTATTGCTGTACCTGTTTCCTCTGAGTCATCTAATCTTTCACTCATTAATTTGCTTTCTTTGGCAAAAATACCTGACAGCCATTTAAAACTTGGGGCTTCTGGCTAGGAAAACAGCAGGAAATGACACATTTTTCTTTGAAATAAAGGCCTGAACTGAAAGGTTTGTGTCTCACATAGAAAGCACACTGTGGCTTGTCCTTAATACCATAGGTTAGGTAACATTAAACATCAAGCCTGAGGGTAGCCTACCTTTGTATTGGGATTGTCTGTGCAATTTTTGTGTATGCATCCAGCCTGACAGAATCCCATTCATTCAGGTCTAATCACTTTAAGCTACTAAATAAGTAGTTTTATGTATTGTTACACAACAGCTTAAACCAACTCAAGTCAACACTGCTGTGGTTCCACCTTTTCCCTTCCCTCCATGTGATGCAGTCTCATGGTCTCTTTCCAGGGCACTCATATAATCCATGCAGAGCTCATTCAGGGAGTGACTAACAGGATGTGCACTGTGCTTTTTGTTTTTTCAAGTCAGTTTTCTTGGGTCAGTGTACAGCCAGCACACATGTGATGGACAGGCTGATGATTTAGGCTGTGGTAATGCTGACATACATTACCATGGTTGTTTTGGGAACACATGAATGGCTAAGCTGATCTAATAGCTTGCTGCTGCTGCTGGAAGGAAGGAAGGAAGGAAAGTAGTGATAACTCTTTCCGTGCCTCCCAACTAGATAAAAACTTGGTTATGTTCTCTTCCTGATTTTGTCATCAGTTCTGAAGTCAGTTGGATGGTGTGTTGTGTTGATGAATTACTAACAAGGCAGAAAACCCCCTTAAGATGCTGAGGGTGTCCCTGTGTTTGCAGGGTTTACCATACATGATTGCTAATTCCAGAGGCAGCATAAAACCAGAGAAGAAAAGGTGTTAACAGGATTATACCTCTGAGTGAGAGTAAACTAGTGGTAGAGTGCACTTAAGAAATGTACTTGGGCTTGACTATGGCTGGCCAGATAGTTACATTTGTCATACAAGTGAAAAGATCTTTTAAGAAACGTGAGCAAAATCCATGAGTTACTGTGAAACCAAATCTCAAGGCAGTAGTGTCACATAGCATTTTTAGATGGGACTGCTTGGTGCTCCAGAAAAGTCATTGTGGCCTTTGAAGGAGAAATGTGATTTAGGTCCCTGCTTTTTCCTGTCTGATTTACTTACTTTGAAGTTGTGCAATTCGATAGGTAATGAATTTCTGGCATCTCAAGGCTGAGCCCTGCGTGATGGAGAAAAGGTAACACATGATTCTAGAACAGGTAACTTGGCACTGCATCATGTATGTTATGTATGTTGAAACAGGTTTGGCATTGTGTCTGTGTGCTTTTTATGTTCAAGGTGTCCTGTTGTTCATAGCTTAGATCCTGCATCTTTTCCTGTTGTTCATGCGTCTGGAGGATGTGGAAATGCTGGTCTATCTTACCTGGTGTAGGCTTTGTTAGCAAAGTGGAATCACTCTGTGCGTGTGTGACCTGCCTTCAGGTAAATGTTAATAAAGATACTGTTGTATTGTTGCAGGAGAGACATAATTTTTGGCTCTGGGAAAGCAGGGAAGTTGTTATGAGCATGACCCCCAGGTCTTATGCTGATTTGCATATTTTTTTTACAATGGAACAATGATTTTAATTGTTTTTTGATTGCTTTTTGATTTATAGATATTTCCCACTCCCTTCTAAGGACACTAAATTGTACAAGTATTTTAAATGTTCTTTAAAAAAATCTTTAAAAGTTGAGATTTATTAAAGTAAAAAGAAGTAGTATGGTTTTGTATAAATTGGTAATCAAAATGCTGATAGAAGGAGTTACGCCTCTTTTTAAAGACTGAGAAAGCACCATGACTGTTTGATGAAATTTCTCATCTCCCACTAACACCTACATCAAAAAACTTTGATCTGATAGAAAATACCAGGCAATTTCCATGAGAAAGATATCCTTGAATCAGATTTGCATGGTTGGCCTGTTCACACGCAGAGAACCCTCATCCTGGAGCTGCTGGCATCGGAGAGGCTGTGTCCTGCTTTGGCTGCAGAAATCAAAGGGTCTGTGCAAAGGCTCTGCAGCCCTTCCTGCGAGGGGCTCAGTGTCTCCCAGCCATGTGGTCACCAAGGCAGACACTGCTGTTGTGGACAGGGGGCTAAACAGGGCAAACACTTACATGTGGTGTCTCAAAAAAAGCTTCCTTGGGAAATACTGTGGAACAATCCAGAAAATGGATATGTGGGTGGGATCATAAATGTCTTTATCTTCACTTTCAAGCCATTGTTTTGAGTTGGGACCACTGTGTGCTGTGGGTGTTGTGCTGCACTGTATGTTCTGTCACATTTTCAAAAGAAAGAGATGGAAGCACAATGAAAATAGAGGTCTTGACGTCTAATCTCTGAGCTCTAGAACAGCTCAGGTAGAAAAGCCTTTTCAATTGCCTTAGATAAATTACCACTGCACATTAAAATTTGTGTTAATGTGAATGCTTTCTGTATTTAGTGATTGAAATTTGTTCAGTCAGAAGAGATACAAAGGCTACTACCTGTGATTGTTCATATTTGAAAAAAGATTCCCATTCTTAGAAAAACACTCGCTGGCATTAGAAAAGGTCTGGAGTCTGCCTCAAGGTATCATTTCAGCCCATTCAAACCCATGCTATTCGATGAGATAGTCACCAGTTGTATCTGTTGAATGCTAAGATAACATTGGTGCTTTCAAAACCACTTGAACAGTACATTTAAGAGAAAGTGAAATGTGAATTCACTTCATTATTATTTAGCAGCGTCTTTAATTTCTGGAAATATACTATAATGTATCTCAGACTTGGAAGTGGGAGAAACTAACTCGTGTTAAACAATTGGTTATTTTAAATGCTGGGGAAAAAATCCACCTACTGCATCATTTAGCATCTGAATTGGTATTCAAAACTAAGAATCAGCAGGTTGCTCCTGGGGTATTATTAAAAGTGCCCCTGAAGAAGGCTATTTTTAAGAGGCAAACTCAAAGTGTGTTTCACCTCTTTATTAATAAGTTCATATTCCTGTTTAGCATATATAGGAGAGGATGGAGTAAGAAGAGAAAGATCGTGGCAGGAAACATTTAGGGCAGAAAGTGATCAAGTGTAGCTGTAGGCAGCAACAGCAATGGACAAGAATTATGTGGAGGGGTGAAACTTCTGAGGGTCCGAGCCCAGACGATTGGACCCTTTTAAGTTTCCTCAGGACTCAGCTCCGATGGCGACTTGATAGAGAGAGGCAGCCTTGATCCAATTGCCCAGAAACGGAATTTTAATAATGCAAAAATAACAAACAATAAGGTGTCCACTATATATGGAGTGAACAGGAACAAGGCAGTAACAAGTGGCAAAAAGCACGAGGCCAGGGTCAGACAGGGGTATTTATACATCCTGGTGTGGGAGGGGAGTTAAGGCAGGGTCTGAGGGAAGGGTCCTGTAGGGGAAAACAGGAATATTAAAATTTCTGCACCCAAAATCAACCTATGGTAACACAAAGAACTAGGAACTTTCTAGCAATAATTTGCATATTTGAACTAAGAAAGCATGTGAATAAGCTTCTTGCTTATTGCACTTAAAATGGGGTCTCCCAGGGCATTAATCCAGGGTTTTCCTCTTCCTCAGGGAAACCACTCTCTACAGAGGGGAAATTGGAAGACCAGGAAAGGTTAATAGATTTTGATAGATGGAGAGAGAGTAAATTATAGGCAAATACAGTGCAAAGTGGAGCAAGCAAACAGTATCCAGGACAAACTTAAATGGAGATGAGTCAGAACAAGCTGACACACCAGAGTATGCAATAGCTGCTATATCAAAGGCAAAATAAGATTCTTGTCTTTGCCTTATTTTAGAAGGCAGGCAGTCTTTAAAGAGAAATAAGTAAATCAGAAAGGGGGAAAGTACAGGTTCTAGAATTACTGCTTTGACTTTTGTTGTCAATGCTCTGAAGCATTGATGGCCCTCAGCTTCCCCTGAGGCCTTGACCCACACCCGTGGGCCCAGGCTCTTTAAACTCAGCCTTCAGCCCATATTCTGCTTGGGCTGATGGGAGAGCTCCAGCGTGGCCATGCCTGTGCCTTGCCTTGCTGTGGGTCCTCCAGAGCAGGACCCTGACCCCTGGGGTTGATGTCCTGGTGTTGGCCTGGCCCTCACATGTGGAGCCATTGCTTGGTTTGACCTTGGACCTGTGTCACCATCCCTGATTTGCCTGATGGTCTGGGCTGTTGGCTGAGCCTGCCCTGCTCTCTTGCTTGGCTGCTGGCTTTGGTTGCTCGGAGCCCTGCCCTGTTGGCCATGCTGGGGTGCAGTTGCTCCCTGGCCTGTGGGGAGTGACCAGCCCCTGCTGTGCCTTGACATTTGCTTTGGTGACTGGAATAGAATAGGTTCAGTGAAAATCACCAACTTCTCTTTTATTTATTCTTTCAAAGTATTAAGTTGGCAGAGGCAAATCTGTCCATTTCTAGAAGTGAACTGCTTTAATGGCTTTTTATCTTCCCAATAATTTCTTGCATAGTAAAATAAGAATGAAAATCATGTAAATAGCTGGCATTTTCTCAAATACTGGCATTTGCTTAAAATAATCACCTTTTCTATGTCTACGGCTATGCTGAAATGAACAGTTTTTTAAGGACAATATGTGTGACTTGGTGTGTTGCTGTAATGACTGGAGGAATCTAATAGTAGATGTTTGGAAAGCAGGAGGCAATAATGGTACTGTGGCCCTTGATCTCAGATCAGACTTTGCAAGTGCTGAACTTTTTCACAGCTTACCTGATATGTAAATCTGTATTTCTGATATCCTTAGAAATTTCAGGTGAAACTGTGTAACAGAAATTATTAACATTATTAACTCTATAAGCATGAGTTACACTACTTTGGAATAACTTTAGATCTGGTGTAATTCTTTCAAGAGCAGTTACACAGAACTTTGCTTGCCAATGATTCACTTCTGTATTCTATTAGTAGTATATGACTTTTCAGCAAGGAAGGCTTTTGCCTTTTTAAATAACATTACCTTGCAAAACTTATTATATTCATATCCTGTTTATTTGGTTAGAAAAGCTAGCCAGGATACTGCATCCAGCTTTCTTCCCTGCATTTACACTGTATCCACTTCCTAAGGGAAGCGTGCCTATGTGCTTTAACCTAAATGCTTAATAGAATGTTGCTTCAGTTGATGAGGACATGGTCAATGTCTTTCCTATTGCTTCTAATTACACAATGCAAAAAAAGTTTTCATTGTCCAGAACAGGTTAATCTGCTCAGCTGCTTCTGTCCAAACGATCCATCAAACTGTCCTATGAACTACTCTGCATTAAGGTGAAGATAAATGCTAAGGCAATAGCAGAGACAGGCTTTTGCTGGGAGTGCAGGCTCTGCTTTGCGAAGTCCCCTCTTTGGGAGACTAAGACAGGAAATGGGATTGCAAATACAGCAGCTAATATATGCTTTGAAGCATTTGGTTTATATGTTTACATTGCAAGTACCACTGCATCAGGATTTCACTCCTAATTTTGCTTTCTAGCTCAGTAGCTATGGTTTTTGGTAATGGTGGCTTTACCTGTAGCCTGACCTTGGCAGCTGATCCTGCCCAGCCTCCATTTTCAGAGGTGCAGTACATGCTTCAGTTATGTTATCAACACACTGCAGAGATGAGCAATTACTTCATTTTCTTGGCTTTAGCTGTGTGCTTACTCATGAAACTAGATGCTTTACTCATCTCCTTGTGAGACATGGGAGGGTGGTTCGAGGAGTTAAATAGAACTTCAGATCTCTGGTAGAAATTTAACTAACATGATAAATTCAGTCTTCTGCTGGTTTGGTAGGTCCTAAAAAAAACCCATCCAAACAAAAACCCAGAAGCCAGGCTAATGTACTGTATTTTGTTGCCCGCAGCCACTGTAGAATAAACAAACCCTAAAGAAGATCCATGTTGAGTGAAGGATTGAAAATGTTGTCAAAACTGTGTCTTTTGGTCAGTTGCAATGGAGACGTAACCACACTGAGTACAATTGCCATGTGTCTCCCCATGAGATGCATCATAGAAAAGACTAAAAATCAGGTCCCAATTTTACTGAAATGTCATATCATTGATACTGGAACTTAAACAATTAGTTCATTACTTATCTGCTGGTAAATTAAAGCTACTTCAGATGTGACTGCAGGGGTGTAGTGACTTGCTAGTGAATAGTTGGCTGATTATAACATCTCTAAAATACTTAAATTAACTTGTCCATGAATTATTGAAAGTATATGGTAGTGAAACATACGAGATACCTCAGTGATATTTTCAATGTTCTTTCCTTGCCTTGTTTAATCATGTCATCGTTTTACTGTGACTCCATAGAATAAGGAAAAATGCAATTTTGACATTTTCTTGTAGATCTCGAAGGATGATGTATTCCATTATTATAATAGCTCGATGTCCCTGACAATTTTTTTTCAACTACATTTTAGCAGCTATGTTTTTTGCCTATACTCCCTTGTGCTTATTAATTCTTCAATACTGTATTTCCTTGTCTTTTTTCCCCCCATATTAACTGTTTTCTTTTATAGCTTTCCCTTTTTCTCATGTTCTTGTTTCTAGAGCTTCGGTTGCAGAAGAGCATTGTGCATAAATTGTCATGTTACTAAAAATACAGTTTGCCTCTCCCACTTAATGGCTGTTCCTTTTGGAGAATGTGCAGTGGTTTCCAGATGTTCAAATGAAGCTTAGCAGTTACTTTGTTAACAGCAAATTCTAATGATGTTTGATTCTTTACTACTTCATTTTATGTGGTTTATTAGATGAAGTATATTTGCAGATAGTGAAGACAATTTTGGCTGTGCTAGTCAGGTGACCTCACTTACAATGACAGTTGAAATAAAAAGGGTTAATAAAATTCCATTTGTATGGATTTTTCACAACCTTCTATTTCAGGTATATAAGATATAGCACAGAGTAATCTAATTCTTTATATAAATCATGCACTTGTCTTGAGCAAAGATTTACGAATTCTTGTGTTATACACAACATCTAAGATTGGCATTACACTTTTGTCAAAATACTTCATCCTGTCCTAAATTTGCATTTAATATCTGCAGGGGAAGAGGACAGAGCACTGCTTCTTTCATTGACAGCTGAATTGCAGAACACTTGCATCTTATTCAGAGAATAAGTAAACTAAAGGATCTCCACTGTCTCTGATCAGGAATCCTTAACTGTAGGATTCTCACTGTAGACACCACCAGTGTCTCCTGAAATTCATTGAAACTTTACAAGTTTATGCCTGTAAGTGGGTCCTAATTCTGTGGTCTGAACTGGCAGACTCAGTGTTCTGTAGGTAACTAGTCCTGCTCTGGATGGGTAATGTTCTAAGAGAGCACAAAACAAGTCTACCACAGATGTACTGGCATGTAAAAAGGCATAGATCAGCAAATACAGTATTCAGCATTACTATTCTAAATCTCCCAAACATATTGCCTTTCCTAAGTTGGTCTCCTTACACAGGACTACCTTACTTTGGTTTATGGTTTCATTATTGAAATATATATGGAAAAACCCTGTAGTGCCTGTGTATGCTAATGAAAGCACTGGTCCCTGTATATTGTACTGTCCATTGCCCATACTCTTTGCACATCTTAAAGTATCTTGACCTCTGGCAATCATTTTGAAGTTACTTTCATTGTGCAGTGCTACTTGATCCGAAGGGATGCTTAAGTAGCTGAGTAACTGGATAAACAGAAACTGAGCTGCTTGAACAAAACTTCCTGGCAGAGACAATGGATGTGGCTGTGAAAACAGAAGCCCATTAGCTCTACCACTCTGCAAAACAAAAAAGAAAATCCACTAACCTGAATACTATTTTGAATAATGAGGTAGTGTTTGTTACTGATATTTACTGCTCTAAAGTAAATATAAAATTGTTGCCTATCATGGTTGTATGTCATTTTTGCTGATGCCAGCCCATACTCATATGTATGCTAATCACTATTCTCTCTAAAACAGTAGGAAAGCTTATGTGAAGACAGAACAATGTTGCCAGGTATTTCTGCAAAACCCCGTGTACCATTTCAAGGACAGTGTTTCTAGTCAACTTCCACCTTTCAGAGATCAGTAAGTCACTGGTTTTCTTAGAACATTTTAGCAGGATAAGAAAATCAAGAGATACTTAAGTGTATCTCCAAAATGAGTACTGTACATGACTAGAGAAGTAAATCAACTTCAGTTTATTCATAAGTGTCTTTACTGCACAGCTGCTATCAGATTTTCATTTAGAGATAAATGTTGTCAGTTTAATTTTGGTGCTAATAAGCAGTTTGCGTACTTGTTCTTGAGTATTAAAAATACAACTCTTTATATGTGATTTTAACTACTTTTAGATATGCACTCATATGCAGAAAAACCTTGAAATTAAAAGATTTATTATCAGTGATGCAACTGCTTATGAAATTATGTCTTCTATTTGACTGTTTAACTAGAAATTTATGAGGAGGCTTTGAAATAGACACTGGAACTCAGGTTTTCCTCTTTTGAAATCGTTCCTTCTTGTGCACTCCCCCTCTGGCTGCATGAATTCCTGCACTGCACCTTGTGCAGCTTGTGGTCTGAAGAAACACTTCATATGCAAAGGCAAAGCCAGGAGTTTATTGTTAGACTAACTGAAATCTTGATAGTCTAATCAAAGAGTTATTATTAGCCTAAGAATAAGTATTTCAGAGAGAGTACTGTTGTAGAAAAGGTCTTAGTCATGATACAGTTAAACTCATTATTTCTACCCTCTTTTCCCCCTGCTTTTTTATTCATCCGTTTGCCACCTTTCTGTGTCCTAAGGTCAACAGGTGCAGCTTTCCTCAAAAAGGAATGGGAGGGAAGTGACAGCCTGGCAACATTTCACGAGAAGGAAATTGATACTGGTGATGCTGTTTTTGTCTTCTTGTAGAAACCCTTGGGGCTAATCCTGTTTTTAGTACATGCTTACTCCTTAGTCCTTCTTCATGTGTCTGGAATTCCACATTACAGCTGAATTTCCCAAAAGTAATAAATACTGCATGCATATGTATATTGGATGCTTATTCTTTGGTTTTTTGTCATATCTAGTTTTACCCAGCTCTGAAACTTGCATGCATTTAAAGACCAGTAATCAACTATTCATGAGCTGAATGTGGTTGAGATCTCTTAATTTCCTGTGCTTGTACTTTCAAGCCCTTTGTCATCTTGTGCCTGAGCTACTGTATACTACATTGTTATTCTAGAGTTGTAAATAGTTTATTTTAGAATGCATAACTACCTGTTACTATGCTACATTAATTGAAGGAATATCTTGCAGTTACTGTAACACTATGTCTCAGACCAGACAATTGCACAAAGCTAAGCTGTAACTAAAACCAGCAATAGCACCTTCCTGTTGGATCTCCAGACAGACCAAGACAAGTCCAGACCTCTCCTGAGGTTGGAAAGGTTGGGTTCATAAGAAGCCTGTGATTTCTGACTGGCAATGGCAATACAATGTTGGTTTTGCTGCAGGCCAGCAGAATCTTGCTGAATATTGTTATGAGTTCAGCTCAGCCTCTGGCCTGGCACAGAGCTGCTCCCATGGCACTGGGGGGTGTGGGCTTCATCCTCACAGCTGCACTTTGCTGGCTGACTGCTCTGGGGGAGTGCTTTTCTCTACCTGTCTGGGCATGGTTGGAGACAACCAAAATCTCAAGGGTGGCTGATTTCAGTGTTCCTGTATATCTCAATAATGGAACCCCCCCACCCCAACCCCAAAACCTCAAGCTCAAACACGAACCCCTGAGAGTCAATGTGGAGTGTGCCAGTACATTCTGTAGTGTAAGATACAGAAGACAGTAAAGTACCTTTTCCCTTGAAGTATGCAGAGAAGAGACAGTCCATAAATAGTTTTTGCATCTTCTTTTTTATGCTTTTTGATTTCTTGACATTTCTGTTCTGATCTCTCTATTAATTTAATCTGGACATGCTAGGAGCTTTTTGAAATACAATTGGGATTCTTCTGTGTTTTCCTCTTGAGAGCTTGTTCAGAGATGCAAAAGAAGGGATCTCAATTTTAGGAAAAATCCTGAATATTTTATTTTTCATATCTCACTAAAAAAATGCTAACCACTTTTGAAGACCTTGGCAATCCTTTTGATACAAAGTTAATTATATCCTTTCTTAATGTGCTGTGAGAAGAGAATAATGCTTTAATGTTTATGGAAGAACTGCAGATACTGTCTGAAAAACTGGTAGTGAGGCAGTTTTCCAAAAATGTTTAACACTACAGCTCGGTGTTTGTAATAGGCTATTAGAATAAAGGATAAACTACTTTACAGGATTTAAAACTGTAATTAGTAAGTGTGCTGTTGAGGATTGGGTCAGCTAAATGAGTGAAGTGGGTATTAAAATTCCTGTTGTGCTTACAGGTCAGTGAAAAACTGACTGCCTGCCAACCTGCTTGACTCATCTTAATGCCTCTGAATTAAAATAAAGCAGTTAGTTTATAGATGAACTTGCTGCTCAAAGATTGAAGCTAAGGATGAGGTGACTGATGGGAGACTAGACTGAAGTTTTGTAGTGTAAAAAGAATTGCAATATTTTGGGAATAACAAGGTAATGTTTCCACAGCTCTTGAAGGAAACAGTGGCTGCTTGGATTACTTGAAAGTATGTCAGGTGGGTTTAGTTGTGATAATGTACTTCAGATCATGGGAGCAGTAGAGATGCTTTGATTTATCAATGAAATTTCCTTAGCAATTTTTTCTCATCCATTTTCTTTTTTGAACAGAGGAGTTCAAAGCATTCAGACAATAGTTTTCAGTGGTTTTTTTTATGCTTGGAAATTATTCAAAACATTGAGGGTTCTGGTTTTGGCCATTTTTTTTTTCCTACTGCTCTGTTCTTTACCTGGGATTTGATTTTGCTATGAAGAAGTAAATTTATTGACAGTGATTGTGGAGTTAACCATTGTGACAGAAATTCTCTTGAGATGAAATAAGCATTGAGGCCTTACTGTTGCACAACTTGTAATGTTTTTATTGAGGGTTCTGTACACCAGATTCCTGGAGTTGATGTAGCATGTGCCATCCCTGAAGCTTTCTAATTCTGGCTACACTATGTAGCATCAGTTGTTGGAAGCTCACTAGAACATCTGGGGTTTTTTTAAGGCCTTTTCTCACTTTTTTGAGAAACCACAGTGTCAAAAAATTTACCTTATCCAAGAAAAGGAAATAAAATCTCCAAAATGTGTGTGATGTACCTTTTTCCACAGGCAACAGGGCTACTTTTATGGTATTTGCTCAAGGCTCTGGAGTTTCTTAGAACTGTGGGTTTGTGGGCACAGGAACAAGAGAAGGAGGAAGAGGTTTGTGAAGGATGTTGATTTTGACCCCTTACTAAAGACAACTGAAAGAGCAATTAATTAAATGTTTATTTTAACATACCTGATACTATGTGCCTTTTCATACCAATATAAAGCATCTGATTAAAATACAAAAATCTATTGCTTTAACATCTCATGCAAGGCTCAAATGCTTTAGATGAGCTGTAGTTTCTGACATGCTTCTTAAAGGTCTTGGTACAACATTTGGAAGAAGGTCACTTTATAATTATATACTTAAATGTGAAAAATAGCTAAGCTGTAACTAGCAACAGAATGAAGCATGTGGAATAAAGTAATACACAGTAGAGAGAGGCAAGTTACTAAATTTAGATAGGCTTTGAAATTTGAGGGCCTAACCAAAAATATAAATTATTACTTAATTTCTTAGACTCTGCATGAGTTATAATCAGGGTCTCTTGAATATCAGTGTTCTTAACTGATGTGAGTCCAAGCTTTGTTAATTCTTGAATAGACAGTGGTGGAAGTCTTCAGCATTCCTCTTATTGAAATAGGTGAATATCAAAATTCCAAACCCAAGCAACATCCAACTCCCACCCTGGGGAAGGAAGAATAAAATCACAAATCTAATAATGATCCAAGTAAGGTATGGCCTGAAAAAGAGATAAAATCTTGTCTGGAGAAAATACAAGTTGTTTCCTGGAAAGGGTGTATAGAAAGCTCCAGGTGTCACATTTCAGTTGATACTTAGGTGAAATCTATATTGAATTTGAGAAGCAGCTCTGATTTGAAATACTGATTTCTACTGCCTCAGATTGTACATAGCAAAAATAGAAACACTACTAAGTGGTGTTCCTAGTAGTTTTTGGTCTGGGTGGGTATGAAGTGGAGATTTATGCTCAGGTGTCTCTTGCTTATCAGTTACTGCAGAACTTGACTGTAGAACCTGTAATATTCATGAACCTTTTCCAGAGAGTTTGCTTTATTGGTTCCTCTGCATACAGGTAAGTGCATCCAAGTGAGAAGAGAAGTCAGCTAGGGAGTAAAATCCTTGGGCAATGCAAATTAATTCCCTTTGGCTTTATTACTTGTCCTGCAAATAAAATAGAGAAAGTGCCCATTAGTCAGTGGCAGTTTACTGTGTGTGTCCCTTGCATTGCACAGAAGTAACGTAAATCCAGCTGCAGAATGGTGTGGTGTGAATCATGCACCTGGGCAATGCTCAGCACCACCGTTCACTGAAGGTCATCATCCATCTTTCATTCAAAAACATTATTTCAGCTGTGGCCATAAGGGCAGGATATTAAATGTAGGTTAGAAATCCTTTTAAATGAATTTAGAAAAGCTAAAGAAATCATTCAGAGCTGGAAAACAAACCTTTGAAAATGCTTTATCTGTGTTGTAGTGATGAATAAGTGTTAATTAAAATGGTTCATTATACCTGTCTCCCAACTGCTCTAGTGGTAAATAAATGTTTTCTAGTGGTGCTGAATCAGTACCGGACCAGGAACGTGTACAGCAATCAGCTACCTGAACTGACTGCTAACTGTGACATTCATGCTCTGCAGTTATGACAATCTGAGCATTTAAATTTTCAACATAATTATTAGTCAACTTGGACACACAAGATTTTTCTTTTTTTTGGTAATAGAATAGGAACATTTTTCATTTCATAAATTACTCTGTTGAAGGGAAAATACTTACTTTTTGCTCAGACAATTAAGCAGAAAAATCAAGCTCGTATTTTGTAATACAGAGTATTACTATTGATCTTGGCCAGAATTCCTTGCAGGTTGAAGGGCATTAGTCTGTGACTCCGAGTTGGTCTAATGCCATTGCTGGTGGCGTGGATGAATGTATGCTGGCTGCTTTTAAACTAACTTAGTCTCAAGGGGTTTAGTTGCATTGTCACTTAATTTTGCATGGAACTGGGCTGATAGCCCAAATTATGACAGAAATTACTTTGGTTTTAAGTGTGTGACAGATTCGTCTGAGGGCAACTTCTGATGCAAAATGGGAAGCAAATATAGAAATAGTCATCTGCAGCTTGTTTGATGTATTTACATTTATTTGCATATTAAATTTATAAATATGTGCTAGAAAATAAGTTTCTACTTAAGAAAATTCATAAAATGCATGTAACAAATAGATACAGTACATAGGATGTTGGAGAAGAAGGCAAGAGTGGGATTGATTATAGGGAGACTCGCATGAGTCATTAGTGAAGACTAAATTCTTCTTGACTGTATGGGCTGTGAAGAATGTGGATTTTGATTATTTCCTCCTAGGTCCTCTTTTTTTCTTTTTTCGAATTGTAGTTAGCTTCCTGTCTTGCTATACTAACAGTTTTCTCATTTTGCATAATTTGATTCCAGACTTTGATACTTTTTTCTCATGTTCTGCATGGAGATAAACCATTTTCATTCAGAGCTCTGAAACTGAGATCCAGGCTCTGCAGCATTGTGTAAACTGAGGCTTTGAGTCAGAGGTTTTGTGTTTTAGGTCAGAATTGTTAAAGTGTTTTCTTTCTGGGCCATTTACTGTTTCTGATGGAATTTGGAAATGTGGATTATGTTTGGTTTTTATATTTTAAGTTAGAGCTGGTATTCCCTATGGAAACATTTATTTTCCAGAAGAGCAGCCTTTTGAGAAATTTCTGGTATGTTCTTTCTTTTATCAAGTGAGAATGGTAGGTAGATACTGAGAAAGCCTGGGAGAAGAAAACAAACCAAAAGGAACATGAAGTTGATTAGCTCATAATGAAAACATGTTAGGGAGTTTGAAAGAAATGCATCTAAAGTAAACAAAGCAAAAAGATGATGTTTGAGTGGGAGGTGAGATGCTTAAAGAAGGGCAGATGGGTTTTGAGGTTGTAAATCTTGAGAGAGAGGAGTTATTTCATCCAGATCTGCAAAAGAAAGGTATGAGTGGTTGGAATAAAAGACATAAAGAAGATAGAAATGGCTTTTGGCAGGTAGTGCTGACTGTTTGTCTGCATTGTGGAAGGATATTACCTCCTGGCTTTTGGGCAATACAGCTGTGGGACATGCCCAGCTGAAACAGTTTATTGAAGTGTTCAGTGGCAGAAATCTCTTCTGCTCCTCCAGTTGCCTGTGCTCAGTGGATTTCATGTGCTCTTATGCTTATTGTTCACAAATGTCACAAAGACATGGATGAGTTGTTTGGAACGGAACAAATGATGAAATCCTGAGAGAGCAGGTTGCCTTACCAGCTTGTTTGTGTCCACAACAGAAGGCCACAGTTGCCTTTGGCAGGTCCACCAGAAATTATCCATCTTTTTACCCTAAACAGTGGCTTCTTTGGGCTTTTCAGAAAGAATGAATTCATTGGCCAGGTCACTTTCCAATTCATTTTTTTTTTTTACCGAATGACATTTTCTGACTTAAAATTTTAAACAACAAAGCAAGTAACTTTTAGTAGAATGAATATGGATACTTGAAGGGTAAGTAGCAGTTTAGTAGTCATTTCAATGCATTTACCAGAAGGAGAAATAAAATGAAAATAAAATAACCCCATCCCTCCAGTATGAATTCCCTCAGAGTATGTTTAATTTGGGACATGAACAGTTTTCAGTCAAGTGAATACGTAGTACATGTTGGCTGCTTGTACTGAGGCTGGAGTGGCAGAATATGTGTTGTCTTGGAAAGGAGAAAGTTTTATTGTTTAATTGTGTTTATCCTTTTTATCCTTATCCATAATGAACATGATGAAAGTAGAAAAGAACAGAGGCACTTCTGCTGCATTGCCAGGAAGCAGGTGTCCCTACTCGGTTATTTATAGACCACGAGAATGCATATCATGGAAATGGGCTGTGAATGGCCAGTGACCCATCTGTTTTATCTGCTGGGTATTGGGACTGATTGTATGGAAACTGACTTTTTTTAACTGATGAAATTTGTGCTTCTGAACAGACCATTAGATGAGTGACTTTCTGCTATCCAGTTAGTTCTGAAAATTAGTTGTGTGTGGTTTAGGTTATTTAAACAGGAGGCTCTTGCTGTAGACCTTTTCTCATTCCTGCTGAGCAAAGAGATTTCTTCTGGCCCTGAATGCAGCATTCTGGATTTACTGATTTTGCCTGTTTTTTCATTACAAGTCCAGTGGTTTTTGTGTTCTCTCATTGTCCCTTTCAGCTTCAGATTAGCTGGAAGAAATGGCATTACCTACTTCCCAATACTTTTCTCCCCTCTCCTCATTAGTCTAGGCTTGTGTCCCAGAATTGTGGCTGTCACTGGGAGTATGTGAGCTCTGAATGCTTGCTTAGAAATATCCATTTTTTAGGATCTAGGTCAAAAGCTGATTCAAATACAGTAATTTATAATAATGAAACTAGGGCAAAACAAACAAACAAAAAGCCCTAAATGCAGCTTTTCAAGTATGGAGGGTGGGAATAATCCATTACAAACAGAATAGCCAACACCTCATGAGTTGAAAACAAATTACTGTTCTTTACAAAATGAAGCTGTATAGACCTTCTCAAGCAGCTTTAAGCACTGGTAGTTCCTTATGGCTCAGTCTTACATTTTCAATTTGTGCAGAATGGTGACATCTACAAATACTGTTACAGCTTTCAAAGAGCAGAAACGAACATGGCAAAGAGAAACTGTTTGACTTCCTTCAGTTTACGTTGGTCTATTATAGTGTCACTACATAAAATGAAAATCTGCTCATTGATAGATGAATTTCTTGTGATTATGCATCACAACAGTTAAAAATATTCATGTGTTGTGTCCATGATAATCTTATAAATAAACCAATCTTGTGCCCCCTCTGTAATGATGAGGTTATTGCATTTAGACTTGCTGATATTATTAGGTCTCTATTAAATATATGCTGATTAAAATAAAATGTTGAATTTCTTTTCCCTTTGCTTACTTGCTTCAAAATTTGAACTTGCTATGGTGACATTGCTCCTGTTGCTCTGAGGTTTTTACGTGGAGTTCATTGTCTATTGAAATTCTGCACAAATTGTGCCTTCTTTCCCTGGGACATAGGATCTGTCATATTAATTCAAACTGGATTTTTTGTGGAATATTTTTATGATTTAAACTAAGTTCCTTATACAACTAATACATTTTTAAGTGCAATTTTGTTTATTCATACTCTCTGATATCAGAGGTAGTGGTAAAGATTCCCAACAATGTCGTGATGGAGAAAGGTATTTAATAGTCAGCGCACAGAGATTGCCCTCCCAGGTGGTAAGGCTTGTAAGATAAATGCTGTGGTGTACTTCCAGTGGTTAACACAATTAATCCTCTCTCTGATCTCCTCAAAATACTTAATGAGGAAGGCAGAGGAGCCTTCTCTGAAGGTGCTGGGGTGCTACAGGATTAGCACTTTCCTTGAGAAGTCAGGACAGTAAAAGGGGTACATAAAGAAAAAAGTTAATGCGTTCTACTTAGGAGTAGAACTAGGACATACTTTTTTTCTGGCCACTTATTTATTCAGAAGATACAGATTTGGGTCAGCCAAAGGTATTATATTGCTATTTAATCCTATTTAAATTGTCCAGTTGTGACAAAAATAATTTTCACCTTATGTTTTTGAAACAATGTTATCTTGCCTAGATAGCCATTTAAAGGTTAATATCTCAGCATTGCCTTCAAAGTCAAGTTTTGGTTTCAAGTGTACAAAATTGTTTTTCTCTCTTGCATTAACCACTGAACTGAAAATATCCTTCATTTACACAGCAATATTTGCAATGCTTCTTTTGGGGGAAGCTACAAGCAATTCAAAGCTTTAAAGTAAATCTGCTTTAATGTGTTTAAAAACATGCAAGATATTCCTTGACGGGAAATAGAACACTTCTATATTATTATGTAATATTATGTAAGAATAAAGAAGCTGAGGAAAAGGAGACTGACTCATCACCAAGAAAGCTGATGGAAAACATTTGCTCCTTTTCTCCATCACAAGAGTTTTGTGGATAACCGTATTAAGGGATTGTGAGATGCTGAAATACAACAAGCGGGGAACACATCTCTAGTTAGAGAAAATTCCACACATAAATTTTTTCTTTTCTGTCCTGACTTTTGCACAGAGATCACTTTGCTTCTCTGAGCCATAAATTTTAAATGTTTTTGTAAAGGCAGGGTAAATTTGGTTCACACTGATTACACATACAGAAATGCTCATCTGCTGGAAGAGAAGGAGGTGATGTGGAAGAGTTAGGACTTATAGCCAGGTTAGGTTCTGGGCATGTGCTGTAGCATCTTTCCCTTCCACTTAGTGCCTTTTCACCTGTTTAAAGTGATGGCAATTTTCAGGACTTAGGTGCTGTGGTAAGATAGATAAAGAT
>WAAE01000854.1:1793-22851 GCA_013400495.1 Nicator chloris
GAATTGTGGACTCCATGCAGAGCACTCTGGATGCTGAGATCAGGAGCAGGAATGAAGCCCTGAGGCTGAAGAAGAAGATGGAGGGAGACCTGAATGAAATGGAGATCCAGCTGAGCCATGCCAATCGCATGGCTGCAGAGGCACAGAAGAACCTGAGAAACACCCAGGCAGTGCTCAAGGTATGGCATTACAGACCAGGTGCTCACTGGTTTCTGACACACCTACAAATATTTCTCTTCTACAGTTTTATCTTTTCTATATTGATATGAAAATGGAAAATAAGTAAATAGGAAGAATATGCCTCCTAATCTATCATATCTCTCTTTCCAGGACACCCAGATCCATCTGGATGATGCTCTCAGGACACAGGATGACCTGAAGGAGCAGGTGGCCATGGTGGAGCGCAGAGCAAACCTGCTGCAGGCTGAAGTTGAGGAGCTCCGGGCAGCCCTGGAGCAGACAGAGAGATCGAGGAAACTGGCTGAGCAGGAGCTTCTGGATGCAAGTGAGAGGGTTCAGCTCCTCCACACTCAGGTAAGTTCCAGAACTGAAGACATATAACACCTACAGTATTTAGAGAAGTGAAATTACCAATAGGTCTGCTTTCCTTTTTTAATTGTAATATAACAATTAGTCTTCAGCAGTCTACCATTGCAATTTATCAGTTATTTGTAGTCTTCATGTAAAACTATAACAGAAACATAAATAAAAATACGTAATTTGTTTTTTCTGGAATTGGTGCGAAGCAACTGGAGAAAAAAAAAGGCTTTTTTCCTTCAATAGAACACCAGCTTGATCAACACCAAGAAGAAGCTGGAAACGGACATTGCCCAGATCCAGGGTGAAATGGAGGATACCATCCAGGAGGCTCGCAATGCTGAGGAGAAGGCCAAGAAGGCCATCACAGATGTGAGTTGGACACTCCTGCCATTGCTGATGATCAATGTAGTCTCCCCAAAATATCTCCAATCCTAAAATGGTTTTGACCCTTTGATCTGATCAGGCGGCCATGATGGCAGAAGAGCTGAAGAAGGAGCAGGACACCAGTGCCCACCTGGAGAGGATGAAGAAGAACCTGGACCAGACAGTGAAGGACCTGCAGCACCGTCTGGAAGAGGCCGAGCAGCTGGCACTGAAGGGAGGGAAGAAGCAGATCCAGAAGCTGGAGGCCAGGGTGTGTAGGGCTGGGCTTGTGCGTGAGTGAGCGTGTCCTTGGAGAGACATTGCCAGGGAAGCTGCAGGGATGGGCTTGTCCTTGCAGGTGCGGGAGCTGGAAGGGGAGGTTGATGCTGAGCAGAAGCGCAGCGCTGAAGCCGTCAAGGGCGTGCGCAAGTACGAGCGCAGGGTGAAGGAACTGACCTACCAGGTAAGGCAGCAGGCCTCCTTGGGCTGATGCACCCTTATTCCATCCAACAAAAGAAGTCCTCATGGACTCATTTATCAAGAATAAATGCTATATTGTGGTGTGCAGAAAGCAATAATTCACTCTCTCCACTTTGCCAACCCTCTAGTCTGAGGAAGACAGGAAGAATATTCTCAGGCTGCAGGATCTGGTGGACAAGCTGCAAATGAAAGTGAAATCCTACAAGAGACAAGTTGAGGAAGCTGTGAGTATTGCTCGTGAAAATAAAAAGCATCGCTTCTTGTGGGTGTACACTGGTGTCCAGGAGAGGAATAGAGGAATATCAGAAATTTTGAAAATGTCAAAAATCTTTAGTTGAGGAGGGGGACTTTGTCATCCAGATATACCCCCTGGCACATGAGCACCAAACAAGTGGGAGGATAAGTACAGAAATGGCAAATCGAAGGGGTGAAATTGCTGCTCATGTGTGATACAGTCCTGGTGAAGCTTGTCAGTAGGGCTCTGAAAATGGGAGGATGAGGAGCTCTGTGTGAGGCTGATGTGTGAGCAGTGCTGGGAGAGGGAAGGAGATTTTCAACCCCATCAGGCTGACTTGCAGCAGAAGTGAAATCCCTGTCCTGTGCTTCTGAGCCCTGATTCCCCTTCCCCACACAGGAGGAGCTGTCCAATGTCAACCTCTCCAAGTTCCGCAAGATCCAGCACGAGCTGGAGGAAGCCGAGGAGCGGGCTGACATTGCAGAGTCACAGGTCAACAAGCTCCGAGTGAAGAGCCGGGAGTTTCACAGCAAGAAAATAGCAGAAGAGTGAGAATTTCATGAGACAGCAAAGTGACCTGAAGGGCTGACAAAATGTGAATCCTCCGTCACTTCCTTCTGCAATGATGCTTTATAAATTTATCAGTGTCTAAAGACTAAAGACGGTAGATTCCTTTGCATAAAAAGCAGTAGTTACATTTTAGTTCTGCAATTATTTAAGTTTGCTTGTGTTCAAAAAATTAGTGTTCCGGAGTAAACTCCTGAATTTTCTGGAGTGAGATTCAGAAACTCCAGTACTCCCAACTACAGTAGGGGTAATAGGCATGAGAGTGTTTCTCAGCAATGGAATTGTGATTTAAAGTTAGCATAAATAAATATTAAATAAATAATGTTCTTTAGGAAGTAAAATTGTTAATCTGCGTTTTACAAGTTTATAAGCACACATATCAAAAGGAATTGTTTTTATTTTCTAACACTGGAATTGAAAGTAACTCTGTTAACATTACACCATAAAGAAATCTGCAAGTTTGACACCCTGAGAATACAGAGAAGCACTAAATATGCTGTTTCAACACTGGCAAACAATTCTTCCTTTTGCAGCAATGCATGAGCTTTGTTCTACAAGGGAACTGAAAACTGGATGGAAAAAAGTAGCTGATACACCCTGGCTTTTTTTTTTTTTTATCCCACATGGGGTAATACTGCAGAATGTAATGCATGAGCAGGACAAAAATGAGGAAAAGCTGACCATGAGGAAGAGCAAGACAGCAAGGACGTTTACCACCCCCAGCTGTTCTCATCAGTGCCCTAGTAGGGGCTGTGCAGACTGAATGGTGGTGAGTCTGCAGAACACAGGTACCTCCACCCTGAAGAAAAGAGATTGTCCCCACTAGAACATCACAATACACTCACCTTGGAGCTTCCTTTGTCTGGAATAGATGTTTAGAGACAACCTGCACAGCAAGCAGCAGTGCAGCTTACCATATCATTCACTAGACCCTGGCACATAAGGTAGCTGCTGAGGGAAGATGGGGAATGGTATATGAGACTTGGCTTTGACAACAGGGACACTTACAGGTCCCTCAAGGTTCCTGGCTGTCTCTACACCTCTACATTTACAGGGAGTACTTCAAAGAGCTGTGAAATGGCTGGGCAAGAGAGCTGGAGATCCTGCACAGCCGTTTGCGCTGACCACAGCAGCCAGTGCGTTTGCAGCAACAGTGTTCAGGACTGGGAGGTCCTCCTCCTCCCAAACACACAAGGTTTACACCCATAGAATCCTTCCATGGTACAACTAAATATGGAAGTAGTTTGCTAGGCAGCAGTTAAATCTATTTAAGGAAAAGATGACGCCCTGTGTTGACTCTTGTGTCACTGTAAGTGATGCTCCTCAGAGACATCATCTCTATGTGTGAAGCTGTGAAAAATTCATCAGTGCCAGTGATATCTGGGCAACAAGGAAAAGAAACCTTGGGTACCTTTTTAAACCTGCTGACAGACTAGCAAATATCACAACAACGTTGGGCACCATATTTCAATGCCAAAACCCCTGTTAACTTTGGACAATATTACCGTCACCCTCCAAAATGAACAAGCTGCTCTGACTGTGGAAGAATCAGGATGCACTTGAAGCACCTGAAACTCCTGGGGCTCCTCTCTCACCTGTAAAAAATGATGGCCTGAGGATTTGTTACTAAATGCTCAACTGATGAAAGGTAACATTGCAGGTTCCTTGAGAGACACCACCTTGGGCCAGAATTCCAACTGCACAGGTGCGAGAGGGAGAGGAATCACACACACTGCACTGTGCTGACCTGGTCTTGCCACCTGGAAAGCATGGCTGGAGACTTCTTGGAATCAGAGTGGAATATTAAAGGGATGAGTAAGGAACACAATTTCTCCTTACTTTTGATTTGCTGCCTTGGCTGGAGGACAGGAGTCATTTGGCATCAACACACTATTTCTGGCGTCAGGCTGCTTGTGATATAAAATGTGCTGATGCACAGGTAACTGATCTTAGAAAAACCATGGGCCCATAAGAGGCATAAAGGAACACCTCAAAGAGGAGGTTTAAAATAGATGCAGCTGATGAGGTTCACTAGACCTGCTGCCTCGTGGACTATGGAGCTCCTGGGCACAAAAGCATCAGCACTTTAAGAGGCACTAAACATGGAGAAGGTAACTCTGACCTGAAGACACAGGTTCCTCACAGACGCTTCTTGCCAACAATTCTGCTTTCCATTTCTCCAAGTACACACTGTCTATGCCCTCAGCCCACAGCAACATTGCCTTGATCAGAAAGGGCTTTCTTTACCAACAGCAGAAAATAAGGGGGCCAGGGAGTGAAGGACAGAAAAGAAGAGAGAAGCAAAGGAGGGAGAGGCAGATGGAGCAGGAGAGGGAGAGAAGACAGAGAGCAGAGGACAAGTGGGTTGGGTAGATACTGTGAGAAAGAAATGGAGAAAGAGAGTGAAACACCGAAAATGACAGAGAAAAGAGAGGAAGAGAGGAAGATATTGAGAAAGATGAGAAAGAAAGAAAGAAAGATTGAGAAAAAAATATTGAGATGGGGAGCAAGAAAATTAATGAAGAGGTGGGGAGAAAGAGACAGAAAATAGAAAAGGAAGGAAGGAAGGAAGGAAGGAAGGAAGGAAGGAAGGAAGGGAGGAAAATAAAAAGAAAGAGAGCAAACAATTTAGCACCATTTGGGTGTTGGTACCTGACATTGGACTTAACTCTGCTGCTTTTGATCACTGAACCCCCGTCCACTGACCCATATCACGCTCAATACCCTGCAATGAATGCCTTCCTAAGAAGAGTAAGAGAGTGCCTTGAGAAACAAATCTGTTCTCTGGATCTCTGCTCTGTCCTGGCACTGCAGGAGGGGCAGGCAGGTTGTGTCTGGTGCCTTCTCACATCCCAAGGCCTTGTGAGCAGTGATGTTAAAAGGCTGAAAACACTGAAGTGGGCAGCTTGGGAAAGCAGAAGTGCTCATGGGGACTGGGAAGGATGAGGGGAATGTGAGACACTCATTGGAGAGTGGAGAGAATGGGTTCACACTGCAGGCTTTGCATGACATCCGACTACTTTGCAAGCTGCTAATACTTCTAGACACAGAGTCTAAATGTGATGGTGTTCATGGCAGACACATAAGTCAGTGCACAGAGTAGTAGAATTTAAGCAGGAAGGCAGGAAGTTTTCCCATCCTTAAATGTTCTTGGAAATGTTCGTAATTTCCTCCTCTTTTGGTATTGCAAAACATTTTAGTGTTTGTCCCATCCTGAAAGATACCTGCCTTGGTTAGCCAAAAATCTGGCCTTAATGAAGAGTGGACTATGTTCATGCCTCCACATTGCAATACAGAACAACTGGAATCAAACAAGGAGATGCTTAGAATTAACACAGTGAAAAATCTATTTTTCCTAGGAGTGATTTGAGATTGTGAATGAGCCCTTGTGGAAGTGAGAGGAAAACTGGCATGAAAAACATAATACAACGTAACCCACAAATGTTCTGTGTGTAACTGCCTGAACCTTACTCTCTTGCAGGAGGTGTTAAAACTGGTTTTTAGGTCATAAGTAACATGTGACAATTCTTAAAAAGAGTAGAGCCACATCTCAGACAAGGACCATATGTATGTTTCTTCAAATCATGGCATTCAAAAGCAAGGTTATCAAAAACAGATGCCTTTATGGCACCTGTTATCTTTCAGTGATTTCAACTACTCAACATGTTCTCCAATGTTTTCTGGGAGGAGCAGCCACCTTTTCAAAATTGCACTATTTTAGTAACCCTGATTTCCTTTTGATCCAGATCCTTCTCCACCTTCAACTCCTTCTACCACCTGTTGCCTTTCTTCTTGACTGTTCCACCCAGACACCACCCAGCCTGCTCACCCCACACACCTGTTCTGTAACAGGAGCTCCTCAGCTGCTTTGCTGAGTGATGGAAAGGGCATCCTGAAGGTTGTGTCCTCATCCAGGACCCACTCTCCAGATCTCTTCCATGGATGCTTCCTGCAAAGACAGGAGGAGCCTAAGTAACTGTGCAACTTTGATACTCACTCAGCACCTGCCCAGGTGTTATATTTTTACCTTCTGCTCCACTTCACTGTTAAGTGATGCTGAGATATCTTTGGAGTTGCAATTTCTCTCTTCCTTCTCTCTCTTCTGAAATACAGAAGTGTGAAACATTGTACATGCTTATGTGGCATATTATGCTATTCCATTAAGCTATACCATAAATGCATTGAAAAAATTAAGCTTGAAGCAGTCTCAAGAGAGTACAATTAGGAGACAGAAGGATCTTCCAAGTCCCTCCACGCTTTGGTGCATGGGACAGGGCAGTCTTCACAAGTAAATTATAGCCCCAGAAATACTAGCTTACCTTTGCCATGGCCAAAATTTCCCTCTACCTATTCTGTATCTCTCCCCCTGAAAATTTTTAAGATTCTGGGGGTTCTGTTCATCAACTTGTTTTACTCAAAAATCAATTAACGCTTCCAGTCTTATCTCATATGGAATTTTTGAACTACCTAGCACTATGACACCACTTTGGACTAGACACTTTCTGCAGGGAAGCATGCATTTCACCAAATCCATGCACTTCATTAGTCAACAGGAGAAAGGGATGTTAGGTTAAGGAAAGTGTGTCCTACCATCTCCAGAGTCCAGTGCCCAGCTGCATCTTAATACTGGGAAGTGTTGGGATGAGGAGCCTTGCTCTGAATGATCAGTGTTTCAGCAATTCTGTTTCTTTGGTGCTAACATTCCTGGCAGCTCTCATTTTACACAGAGGGCAGCAGAAATGCTGCTGCAGCAGGAGCTGAGCATTCCCTGTCAGAGGGCTCATCAGGGTTCCACAGAGCACACTGATGCCTCCAGCATGGCCTGTCATGCTGACAGCATGGCTGACAACAGCACAGGCAAGCTGAAAATCCCATGGAGAATGTTTTTCAAATAGTGTTGCACTGAATAATCCACAGATTGATAAGATCTGGTCGCTTTTTTCCCTTTTTCTTTCCCTGTTTCTGGAGATCTTAATGGTTTTCATTACTTGTGAATCACACTTTAGTCTTTTGCCTGAAAAGAATCACATCTGGCACAGCTGAGTATAAAGAAGCAAAAATACTCTTCATAGCAGGGGAATAAAATTGCTTCTGTGATAAGGTTAGCAATGGCAGTCTGAAGGCATAATTGTTCTATTGTTGACCATTCAGGGATATGCTGTAATAGCAACAGTGCTGCACTAAGAATAATTTTTATCAATGTCATTAAGAGAAAAATGAAAGCTGTTTGTGGAGCTAGCTCTAGATTACAAAAAATCCCATGGGAGTTACTTGTGAGTTTCTTGGTTGCAATGAAGATTTCAAGAGCATCGTAAAAGCCATCAGATTAGGGTATAAAAAGAGCACAGACCTGAGCAGAAAAGCTGTTTTTTCACTAGAGAGCAATTAAGAATGTTCCCACTCTTTTTTATACAATAGGTTTTGGAATAAATAGAAGAGTAGCAATGCACCAAGGATAGAGGGCACTCATCCAGTATTGCTAAATTAATTAAAATCTGAAGAAACTGAATTACTTTCTGGTGCGTATAAACCATGCTCAAATCAATGCCAGGGAAATGGAAATTGCAAACAAAATATCAGACTTTAAGGGGGATTCAGAAGTGAATCTAAGACTATATCCCAGCACCTGTAATTTATATATCAATAAACACTGCTAAATAAGGAAGAAAACATGCTGCAAGTACCAACACAACTTTTGTATAGTAAAACCAAAGTGTGTGCAAAAAGATATCATCAGTGCTGGGTACTTCAGTGCTCAGGCTGGAGCAGAAAATTCAGTGGCAGCAACAGAAGCTTCCTGCCAGCTCTCTGGTTGAGGCCAGAACCACTCCAGTGCAGAGCTGTGTTCAATTATACCTAAAAAGAGATCTAAAATGTTATCAAGGAAAACAGAATTGTCTATTGATGGTAGCTCATTTCTCTATTTAGATGACAAAGATTTGTCCACAACACTGTTACTTTCATTCCAGGCCAAAGATCTTTCCTAGGACAATAGGATTCAATGTAGGCAGTTCATTTGTGAAGAAAGTTTGAAGCGGAAGAGACACGAGAGACTATGAGACACCCTCTTCTTGGCATAGTTACTTTTAACCTTGTCTGTTCCTTTATACAGTTCAAGTGCTGTATCAGAAATATCTGTCTTTCTCTACACAGGAGGGAAGAAGTTTCAGCTAAGAATTTGCTTACCAAACCCCCTTGCAGATATTATCAGAAATAATCAAAATGTTGGGTGTGGACCAGCTTTAAATATCTTCAATTCAATGTTACTAACATTATCAGGTATTCTATCCTGACTAGCCCATGGGAATGATTGGCAGGAATGGGTTTCCAGCAAAACAACCTCAGAAAGGATGTAGGTATAAGTAGGCCAGAGAGAAAGAAATTGAAAACAAAGAAGATAGAGTCCCAAACTGTGGAGTAGAGTAAGAAAATTAACGTCACCTTAAGAAATAATTTCAAAAAGAAAACATATGAATAAGACTAGTGAATAAGACTGTCTATGAAATTAAATGTAATTGCAATTAGTGGGAGTAGTACAGTTTCTGGGCTGAATAGCAGCATAGGTGTGCAGTGCCTTTCTGACTTTCTGACACCAAGGCCGAGCACAGTGCAGCCACAGCACAAACATGTTCTGCAATTTCTGCAAACAGACAACATTATCAAAAAAGATTTGGGGAACAATATCCATTAGGATACCCATGTAGGCAGGGCTCTGATTTCTGACTCTCAGATGTGGGAATGGAGCAGGGTCAAAGTGGACCAATTACTTTTCTGAATTGAGGAAAAGGGTAATGTCATATTTTTGGGATCAGGGACAAGTCAGATGTCAATCCACATCAAGAACGAATCCTGCCTCCAAATGGCAGGAAGGGGTCCACTATCAGGGATCTATGCACTGAAGTCAAGTCCAACACAAGGGAAGCAATATGTAACCCCAGTTCATTTCCTCCTTTTCATTATCCAGCACACTTGTCCTCTGCTCTAGAAAGACAAGTCCTAAACAATGGCAAACCTGGTGACAACTGCAAAAGAATTACTGTCATGAGAGAACTGGAGCTGCTGGAGCCCAGACATACAAACACTTCTGGAAAAAATCACTGGCTGCAGTTTTCTGCAGGTTTCAACAAGACGTAATTCAGGAATGTGGGAAGACAGTATTTTACACACACACACACACACACACACACACACACACACACAAAAAAAGCAATTGCTGTTAAAAAAAAATATATAAATTATATCCATAAACCTTGCTTTGTACAATGGCAGTAGGTAATCAAACGAAGAAGTGGGAAAGTCCTCTGATTCCTTCAGATATCCAACACCTCTCAGAGCTGCCTTTGTACAAGTCATGAGGAACACACCCTGTGGCATGAGGAGACTGGGATCCAGGGACAGGTCTTGGGCACATGGAGTGTCCATGCCCAGGTACCAGCAGGTTCCCCTTGTACATAGGAGCATCTTCACTGACTCTACAGGGACCTCATCCTGAACTGCCCAAGGGGAACGTGGTGAGGTCTCTTGTGCCCTCAGTATTTGTGTGAGTGCTCAGTGTGTTCACCTGGTCTGACACGTGGCCAGCTGTGTATTTGTGTACATACGTGTTGCATATGTGTTCTCCATGTGCCTGTGCCTTCTGGGAATTGCTGCTCAGCCTCACTGCTTGGTTGGACCTGGACTTGGATCTGTGGCAGTCTTGTCTCTGTCACAGTGCCAGGCTCAACCTTGTTACCTGACAAGAAAACCTCGGGAGCAAATCCTGCGTGGAAACAGCTGTTAAGGTGGAGAACAGGCAGGCACTGAGCACTGGGAGAGAGGGAAAGGAGAGCTTCCCACCAGACAGCCACTCTGCCAGCTGATGCCCTTCAGCTAGCAGGGCTGCAGGGGCCTTTGCTGCTCAAAATATTCTGGCAGTGTCTGAGACAACAAGGGAATGACAGACATAGTTAGCAAGTTCCTTTGGCTGACCTGGCTGGGAAGGCACCGACCTCCCTGTTTTTCTGTATTAGCCACACGTGTTACTTGCTCAGTGCTGACATGGAGGAAGCTTGATGGGAAGCAAATAGATCAAAATAAAAGGGAGAGAAAACACCAGAATGGTAGGGCTGTGATGAAAGTGTCCAGCCCAATATGCCCTCAGAGAATTATCAGTAAAAGCCTTTTGTCACAGGCAAACCAGGCTTGTTTATTTGGGACATTTCCTGGCAGAAGAGATGGCAGAGCATTTGGTTCAAGGCAATAGAAAATGCAGGTGTGTGTGAGAACCCCTGTTCATTTCCACAGAGACACAAACTCTCACACATACACACACTCTCCTGCACAGTTATATAGCCTAAAAATGGTTCCCTGATCATCTGCAATTTGACCATTGCAATTCAAGGAACACATTTCCTGCATTTTCTTCTCTGAGTCTTAAGGCCAAATCATTAATTTCCCTTTTCCCTTCTGAGACGATAAAGCTGTGGTAGTATCAGCACCCAGCCTGTGCCCTGTCCTTGCTCTGAACTCCTTGCTCTGTGCATACATCCCTGCTAACACACTGCCTGTGCTGGAAGAACCCTGAATGCTTTGCATAATGTGGAAGACGATCTTCCTTGTTATGCACATTAATAGATGCCATGCCACAACCTGTTCCCAAACAGCCCAAGTAGCCATTGCATAAGTGGATTGTTTCCTGGGCATGTTAACTGCCCTTTGCCACTGGCAGGACTGCTGCTTTGGCAAGGGCAAACTGCATGAAGCCCAGCGCCCTCCCTGTAGGTAAATTCAAGTCACTGACAACCACAGCCCAATATTGTCCAGTCTCTGTGGTACATTGTCAAGTTCCCAATAACACAACTCCCTTTTCTGCAATATTTCTGTGAGCAGAGAGCACATGCTGTTTTCTCTGGCACTGATGTATCATTCCCAGCTGAACAGAAGGAGGATAGAACTCATTTGAGCATGAAGTAGGTTGCTAAGTGAAATCTTCCATGACATTCAGATATGCTGTCTACAACTCTCCTCCGTTTTTCTTTTCTGAGTTAGTGCCTCTGGAGACTCCTGATATTGAAGACTCAGTGAACAGAGATGATGCTGCAAACACTTCTCATGAACCAAACAGATGATTATCCTGGTTCCCTGTGGAAATCTGATGCCACATAGGATACCTCCCTCCTGTTGTATTACACAGGTAGGAGTTAGTCCAACCGGATACAAGGACCCTTTTTCTGCAGTTCCAAACCACACTTCTACTGCCACAGGAGGAAATAATTTCAACTCCCAATGCAAAAGTAGAAGTGGAGAAATTGCTCTCTCTGGACCAATGTTATCACCTGATAAGAGGAAAAAATTTACTTTGTGACACACAGGAACCTCTTTTCTTATCAGAGAGAGCTATGAATGCTGTTTCAAATACTTAGGTGAGAATTGGGATGACAAAACAGAAAAAAGAGGGTGAATATGGCCACAGTCAACAGTGTCCATAGTTCTCTGAGGAAAAACTAATCCACCTACACAGTCACAGAGAGATTCACTCTCCGGAGGGCTTCAGACTCTGCACAGCAACAGCAAGGCAAATACAGATCAGAAACATTAGAGTACCATAAATGGTGTGGGACAGGCATATGTGGGTATGGTTGTGAGGAGAACTATCACTTTAAATAAAATTCTAACGTCTAAAACAAATGTATAAATCCCTGAGTTCTTATATTTGGCCCAGATCATATTCCCTTTGCAGCTGGTGGAATCAAATGCTTCAGAGACCTCTAACCTCCCCCTCAAATTTTACAATGTCAGCGAAAAATTAGATTCTTTCTTCTGAAACCTGACCCCTGAGAGCACTAATATCAATAGTCTTAAAAATAGGCCCATCAGCTGGGGTCATTAGAGATGTGTTTGTATCGGAATTGCTAAGCCAAGAGATTTTGATACCAAATCAAGCTCCAGTGGGTTTCCCCAGCATAGGCTAGTTGATTTTGAGAACCTCATGGGCTTTATGTACACTGCAGACAGACAACTTTTTGAACTCTTCAACACTAACATGAATGAGAATGAGGGATATTTTCAAGCACCCTGCACCATCCCTCCCACTGAAAACAGCATTCAATTTCATCTGACACAGGCATCTGAAATGTCAGCTCTTGAAAATGCTCTGTCAGCCTTGAGTCCTCCCAGCTAAGGAAAAGACAGCCAGCAGATGTAAGATAAGGTCTGTAAAATCTAGATAGGACAATGAAAGGGAGTGGATGGATTGCTGAACTTCCCTGTACCAGAAGCAGGAGCATCAGGTGAAGTCACCTGGTGGCCAAACACAGAGGGACAGAAACTTCAAACCAGCCACTGTTATCTACTCAGAACATCACCACCAACCAGGTGGCCACTGAAGGTTTTCATTAATTCAAAGATCTGCCACACAAATGCATGGGAGCAGACCCAGGTGCAGACTCCTGACCCCACATACAACAAAGACATGAAGACTGGCATGTGCCTGAGCCAGGAGCACTTGGGGAATGGGGTACTGTTTAGGGAAAGCCTCAGCACATCTGCCTGTTTCATACTTCCCATACTGTCCAGCCTCAGCCACCATCGAGCCACTGCCAGGACAATGCTCTGGGCTGGCCTTTGTGTCCTGACATGTCTGTCTCAAGAAGTCAACAGGCAGCAGCAGGGCAGGAATGTCTCCCTTTCCAAGAGGCCATGGAGAGCCTGGAGCCCAGGTGCTGCTGCTCTGGAGCCAGGACAGCCCTCTGTTTGCAGAGGCAGTGCCAGACACGGCCACTGCTGGTGGCTCTGGGCAGAGCACACACCTGGGAGGGCAAAAGCTCCTTGCATACATCCCATGGGGCTTGAGCCACAGTCTCAGATGCACACTGGGTTCAGGTGCCAATGTATGACCGCAGCTTGGCTGGGCCTGCTCACAGCTGAGGAAATCCCCCTCGTGGGCTGCTGTGGGCAGTGGGACACACCAGCAGGGCTTTCAGCAAAGCTGCAGAAGTTACTCACAGATCCTGGGTTTATTCTTCAGTGCCCGGCCCATAGCCTCAGTGTTAATGCTGTCTGACGAGACACAAGCTAACTTAGTGAGCCGTGCTGCTACTGCACATCTGTACCACAATCTGCAAGGTCAGGCAGCAATGCCTGAACCAGATGTGTGCTGCTTCTTCCCTAAGCAGAAGAGCTTTGCTGTGCTGCTTAGTCTGCTCTCTAGCTGGGATCATTAAATCATTCAGAATAGCTGAGATTTCAAACCTGTTCAAAAGTCACCCAATCCAACACCCTATTCAAAGCAAGCCAAATTACTGCAAGTTGCTCAGGATTTGTTCAGACACATCTGAACACCTCTAAATATGGAAACTCTCTGGACAACCTGTTCCTGACCTGGATCACTGACATGGTACAAATAAATCTCCTTATATCTAATCTGAATTTCCCACATTCCAGCTTGTGTCCACTCTTTCTCACTGTGTCAGATAGGTGTAGATAGTAAGATCTCCCTTCAACCTGTTCTTCATCAGATGGAATAAACACATTTCTTTTAGCTTCTCTTTACACATCATGTGCTCCAACCCCCTGACCTTCTTTGTGGCCCAAAGACTACAAAACTGTCTTCAGAAACCAAATTCTCACCCAGAGTTGTTTGTGACCATGTTATCTTCTTGGCAGTTTTACAGTGCTTTTTAAACAGTTCTTTAGAGCAAATACTCTTTCCTTCCACTGGAAAAGTGTTTTCCATGTATCTTTTTTCACTGACAGGTTTGGTATTGACTACCCTTCACAGACAAGCTGTTTTTTGCTACTTCTTAAGCCAGTGGTTTCTAGATCCCCTTTTTCATGCACCAATTCCAGCTTAAGCCTCTTTTTGTGCAGAGGTGGCTGCCCATACAGGCTTTTAACCAATTTGTGTCATGACCTCATGGCCATTATAGAGTGGGAAGACAACTCTGTCAGCAGCATGGGAAGGACATTCCTTCCCAGCACCTGGGTCCCCTCAGTGGTGCTGAGTGTGTGGAGCTGGGTGACAGGAATCACTTGTGATTTGTGACCCCACTGGATATTGCAATCTCTCTCTTGTGTTTGCATTGTGACTCCGTCACACTGCTGTGTCATTGTGCTGAGTCAAAATCACATGCAACATCAGACATCTTCAAATAAGTAGATTTGGAATTAAACATTAAAAACCCTTCACATGTGGAATATCTAAAAGGACCAAACCTGGTTCCTGTCATAATTTCCTAGGGGATGCTCACCTATGGATTTGTTGTGGGAGGCGGGTGAGAGTAGGCTGCTTCTCACAGCCGATAAAAAGGAATTAGGCTCTGTCATGACTTACTTTTACAGAAGAGCTAATGACATTGCTGAATCTGTATAGGAGGCAAATCCCTCTGGAAACTTACGTCAGCAGGGAAGAGTGAGAAAGAATTAATAAGAACTCGATAAAAGCCAAGAATTCCAAAGCCCTGTATTCCAAAGAATGCCATGACAAATAGTGATAGCATCGTTCATTTTATCTAAGTTTATCTTCAACAGAGCATAAAGCAGCTGAGAAAGGTCACAGCCCCTTTTTAAACTGCACTCAGATTGGCAAATGGAAATAATTTCATCCTGCTCCCACTTCCTAACATACTACCTTGCTCACACGAGAAGTAGGGAAGGCAGTTAAGTAAATTGTCCAATTGTCCTAGCACACCTAGTTAGATAGCTATTTTTGTCTTCGAGAAAGACATGCTCTTTCCAATTAGCCCGCAAAGAAGGATTTTCACAGTAACTCAAGATGAAATAGTGGCTTGAAGTGAGAAGGTGTGAACAAGCTGCAGATTTGCAGGCTGATGGGAGCGGGCGGGGAGGGGGAGATGGACAATGCAGGTTTTTTTGTGCATCTCAGTAAGAAAGGTCCAACAAAGTCTGGCCTAATAAAACAGCCAGTTCAATAAGATAGTGTTGTGAATGGTATTCTCCAGTTTAGCACTCCCTTTGAAACCATGTGCCCTTCCCCCCTCTCCCTCCCCTGTCGCACGCAGGAGAGGGAATTGGAGGCACAAAAGGCAAAGATTGAGATAAGGACAATTTACTGGAAATAACAATGAGATAAGAAAACGAACAGTAACAGCAACGATGCTAACGACAGGGAGTACAAGAAAAGATATGATTCACACAGAAAACAACCCCTGACAATACCAGATGGCTCCCTCAGCCACCTGTACTCTACTGGAAGGGGACACCTTCTCCTCGGAAGAGACTCCCTTGCCCTGCCCCCGGCAATGATGTGCGGTGGTACAGAATAACCACATTCTGAGTCAATATCTTCAGATGTTGGGAACCCCAGCTCCAGATGGGCCCAGGAGGGGTTTTCTCATGGTGCACCACACAGATCCATTTTGTGGAGTGTTGGGTCTATTCACCAATAACGGGACAGGGTGACTGAGAGGCATTCCATGAGTTGTTTATTCCATTACCAGTCTCAGTGAAGGCAGAGACATAAAAGATGGTAAACTTCATGCCATAGCAACAGAAGCTAAAGTTCTCTTTGTTCCAAGGCCTTTTAAATGTTTTTTTAGCCAATAGGCCAATGCAAAAAGCTTACAAGCATCTACTTAACAATCACTTAACACTACACGTACACCTTACAACATACAATAGTTGCTTGTTCTATATTTTTTGCAGCTCAGAAACTTTCTATCCTCCAAATATTTCAAGGCCTAAAATTCAACTCTATTTCAAACCTCTGTCTATGTGAGCTTATTGCAATGCTGTGAAAGTGCTCTGCTTTTTTAGTTCCCACAATGGAGAGGTTTCCTGTTTTTAAGTCATTAATGCTACTACAGTTATCTATAAAACCATGATTCTATTCATAAAGAATGTCCACATCAGAGCTTCTTTTTGCACTTTTAGGTACAGGCAAGACTATGCAGATGATGTAAAAACATTACAGAGAGGGAGATGCCTGCAGAGATGATCTGGCTGAGTGTGCCCTGCAGCTAAGAGATTTGTGATGCACAGCACAGCCCTAAGGTGGTGCAGGATGGGCAGCACAGCTCAGTGTGGGCCTGGCACACTGAGGTTAACTGTGATGCAGATCATTGACTTCTCCATGTACAGTGGTCTCTTGGTCAGGATTGAGACATTCTACCCCTTGATATATACACAATTCACCTTTCTCATAGATATTTTAAGTTAAAGATTACGTTAATAAGATACAGAATTCTAAAATCCACAGTGCAAGGAGCAACTGAGTAGGTATCACCAACTCCTTGAATACATTTGTCTTACACAAGGCTTCAAAGACAAATGGTCTCTAACAAGAGTAATTTTTCCACCCATGACTCCAAATCAAATCCCTGGCACAGATCTATGATGAAAATTTCACTGAAAATTAATTGTAACTGAGGACTATGAAAATCGACAAATTTACACATCTTTGCAGCATAGATCATTTTTGTAATGTGATAAAATCAACACTATTATACCCCTAAGCCTAATATTAATGTGCAGGATAGTGTGTAAGAACAAAAAAATACAGAAACAGCACATCCAGCTCTGGGGAGCAGCCAGTAAGCCAGGAGATCTAAAAAAAGGCATGGGAAAGATATATTCCAAGTATCCCTAGCAAAATACATCAGTACATCCATCATACATCAGGATGGGTGGTCATATCTCCACAAGCTGCAGAAGGCCTCATCCAGCCTACAACATCCATTGTCCCAGTTTCTAATTCCATAATCCTTAGATCTCTCAAGAAGTTCAAAATGTCCAGCAATATTTCCCACCTTCTGCTGTACCCGCATTATCTGGTTTTGTGGTATATTACTCAAGTTTCTGAATTAACTTGACACACTGTTATTCAGTGAAGGCAAAATCTCCATGGAAACTTCATCTGCACTGAATGACCAGAAGATCATTGGGAGTCCTCATCAGAAGAAATAATACCTGATCTCATTTAAATATAAGAAAAAATAATTTAACAGTGAGGGTATTCAAGTGCCGGGACAGATTTATGAGATGGACCAAACCTGGTACAAAGTTCATATTCCTACTCACTTCATGTAACACCATAACCTGTAGTTGCAACTGCAAGAAAATGTAAGTTATGGATGTCTTGCCTAATCATTGCCATAATTTCAGTTATGGTTTGCCTGTTTAATAATTTTATTACTACAAGAAGAAAACTACTTAAATAAATTTTTTATGAAACAGAACATGATAAAACAAAAATTAACCATAAAATATGACAAACCATGTAGTTTTTACAATCTGTGAATTTCATTCCTCTAGATCAAAGGTGAATTAAACAACATTAGAAACAATGCAAAATGTTGACTGGATTAAAAGTAGATTATTATAACTTATATAGTCTTTTCTCTTTGAAATTGAATGTATTTTCAATTGTTGTTTTATTTTCTCCTCTACCTCTGGGTTATTTTCTCTAATTATTGTAATATAAGGAGAAAAAAAAGAGGAGCAAGTTTTTTATTTTTTAATTAATTTCTCTTTTTTTCTCTCTCTGTAGCTTTTTTTAAAAAAATTAAATACTCAGAAGTTACAGAACACCTAGTGAAGTGAGGAAAAATTTGCAATCCTTTCCAAAATTTGAAAACAGCAGAAAATAGCTTAAGCACAAGTTGACACTATCTCATCTTAGTTAAAAAAGAAAAATCTGTAAAAAGTCAGAAATATAATGGGCTCATGAGATCTCACAAAGATGGAAAAATTCAGAAAATTCACAGAACATGAAAGGCAAGGCAGTCTACAAGAACTCAGAGCCCTAGAATGGCTTTTGGACCTGATTGTACTCACTGCAGGAAAAAAAAAAAAAATATAAGGTGCTATTTCCTGAACAAGGCACATGAAAATCAGGTTGTAGAAAGTGGTACTTTATTGTCAGGCTTCTAGGTTAAGAAGAAACAGAAAAAGAAGTAATCTGTCATTCCTTCTTGAATCTGTTGCCTTCCCAGATGATTCCCATTGCTCTAGGAGGTGAAACAAAATGCAAGATATCAAACTGACAGAGAGGATGATATACTACAAGTGTGATCTTTGAACTAGTGCACTGGAATCCATGCCATCTTCTTTAATTGACATACACAGAGAACCCAGGAGGGAAAATGAATTATGAAGAATCATTTTTTGCAGCTGCAAGTAGATACCTAAAGATAGCAATAAATGTAAAATGGGATATTGGATTGGAAGTTTCTTATGTCTATATGGCTCTCAGCTGGAAAGCTTTAAGTTCCCACACAACTCAGAAGTCATGTCAGCAGTAAGAGACAAGTTTATCAAAAAACTGCAAATTCATCTTGACACGGAAAGAACAGTAAAGTCTATTCTTTGTTAAGGTATTATGTAATGCATTAGAAGAAGAGGGGGAAAAGCTCTCCTTTCTTTCTATCCCTTTACCTTCTTTTGTATGCCAGAGGATGATGTTTTCTTCAATGACAATTCTACAAATACACAATATTAGTTTTCAAATAGAAATTATCTCTACATTTATGTTTCAGAAAGACATTGGCAATCTCTTAAAAGAATACGTGATCTCAGATGTTTCAGTCATACATGCAGTGTAATAAGCACATAAATGGTCTTTAAAGAAGTGAGTTGAGAAGACTGGTCATCCTCTCTGACCCTGCTTACATTGCTTCAACTTCCTGACATTTGAGGGAAAATGTGAGTCTTCAGAACATGGTAGAGAAACACCTCACATCCCAGCTCCATGGAAGAACTTTGAACAGCAGATCCTTCCTAATTCTTTGCAAAGGGAATGCAAAGCCTCCCAGGAATTCTCTATATTTTAGTGTCATTTGTGTTTGTGCTTGGGAAGGCTCGAGGAAGGTAGCTTGGGATCTAAATCCCATTCTTGCATTTGGTAACCACAGCCACTCTCCAAGGTTTCTAAGTTAGCAGGAGGTTGGCGAGTTAAAACTGCCAATAAAACTAAAAGATGCAAAATGCATCCTTAGGAATTCCTGCTAGTGTGAACTCACAGAAATTTCTGCTGGACATACATCAGAGCAAACCAGAACAGCCAGATATGGAGAATGGCAAAATAATACCTTTAAAATTGAATTTCAAATCACAGCCCATCAGTAATACTTCAGAAGGAGGTAAAAGATGTAATTAAATGTATGAATCAAGGGGGATAATCTGTCTTATCTGATCTTTTGAAAGTACCCCCCAAAAAGCTAAGGAGTTGTAAATAGGTGCAGTAACACAAGTATGATATGGTCATCCAGTCTTGGAATTAGACTATACTAGATTATCCCTATTCTTTATTTCCGGAATATTTCAGAACAGGTTCCCTCCAAAGATCTTGTAATAGCTATCCTTCTCACTACTGCTGAGTCTTGACACATACAAATCTTATATGTCAAACAGCAATTAACAGGAGAAGAGAAGCCAACAATTCCAAGATCCAGTGTCGTGCTCTATTTGCTGGACAGCACTTCCTCCTTCCTAGATTCCTAGTCATAATATTTATAGGCGATTTATTCACATAGCTAGGAAGACCTCAAATATTTCTAAATATATCTGCAAGCACGAATGGGAATCATGCACTCAGTCAAGTTTGCCAAACAATGCTTTGCCAAAAATTTTTTGACCTAAGAAAGAGGAGGCGGGAATTGAATGTGCCAACCAGAACCTATAAAAGTGCTGGTAGGACAAGCTTGTTCTGTCTCTGTGGAAGGATTAAAGGTAAGAATAGGGACAGTTGGGTGTTGGCAGAACCCCACAGCATTCCTGGTGCCTGTGGAACTGCTTTCCTCAAAGAACTGTCTGTCTCAACAGACATGTTCCCTCTGTGTTGAAGTCACTAGCATGTTTTTGCCCTGTGACTTATTCTTGGGAGTCTGTGTAAAGATAAGAAAGAAGTTGTCACTTCTCTTTTTCAGTATTGACCAGCTTCCAGGCTAAGAGTCAACTGGTGATACAAGAGGTAAGACTGATTTACTTACTCCATAGGAACAGACTCCAGGTTTGCTTTTTTTAATGCATTTCTAAGGCCACTTCCCATACCCCTTTACATCTGTGCACACTAAGCAGTGCAATTCTACCTGAGCTGTGCTGTCTAAAAGTGCAAATTTCCTTCCATAACTGTGTTGGACGCATTTGTTTGGTATCTGCTGGGAAATAATTGACCTCTTACACACAGAACTCTTAAAAGGAGATTGACTGTAAACAGAAATCCAGGAAAGAAAAGGTGAATGAACAGCACATGTATAGTTAAGATTTTGTCAAATCCCTCCAAAGGTTTTTTATTGAGAAGTTTTCCTGTTTCTGTACAAGTTAATATTAAAGGGTGAGCTTGAACAGGAAAAGGCTGAACAACTGGAGAAGACAGAACTCTGATTTCTCTACAGCAGAAAAAGGTTTGCATAGACAACTCAGACCGCTGCTTCTGCTTACTCCACATCGTTTCCCTGATGATACTCCATCTCTATAGTTGGCACAAATTACATGTGCTGAAATGGGAGAAAGAATATAAGTGGGCTTTCATAATTTTGATAAGATGACTTATCTTGGTATCTCTTCTGCTTCTGCTTTGTATTTCTGCTGCATCTTTGATTACCAATGAATCTGCCAATCAATCTAATTTTCTGCATAGCCTACTAAAACATGATGAGATCTAATAAACTGAAAGTGTAAGCTGGAAAAAGGGAAAAAAGCCTAACCTCAGTCAAAGACACCTTTCTTCTTTAAGACTAAAGTAAATAAAAACACATCTAGGGTGAAAAGCAGGTAAAGCAGAAAGGAAGACCATAATAATAGGCAGAGCAGAACACTACAAAGCCTAAGGCTTTGGCTGCTAAAAAGAAATTTCCCTCTTCACTCAGAACTGCCTCTCCATTTCAGCGCCGTGCCTTGCTGCACACAATAAACCGCAGCCATGTCGTCAGACGCCGA
>WAAE01000855.1:0-27834 GCA_013400495.1 Nicator chloris
TTTTTCCCCCAAAATCCTTTTTTGTAAAATTTAATTTTGTTGTTCGTGTAGAATGTTTTATTTCTGCCGGCATGAAGTAAAAGTTGATGTTAACATCAGAGGTTCAATATCAGGCTTAGCATGAGAAAGTGTGCTTTAGGCATAGAGCAATGTCTCCTTCTGTCACGTAACATCTGCTGAAGCAGACCAGAGGATTCAATGCTGTCTGGCTCTCAGCAAAACATACAAAGGAAGAATGGGATGTTGCTCTTAGGGAATAGGGATAGGGTGAAAAACGTGTCCAGAAACTAGTACATGGTGTCTGTTTTGGGGTGTTACAGAATTTATCTCAATAACTGAGACACAGCTTGTGTTGTTTTCCATTATTTTGCTGACCTTCCTTGTTCCATATTCAGTGTGGGGAGAAAGATAGAAGCTGGAAGATTCGAAGCTGAAGGAACCCACATTCTGTTGCCTTTTGTAATCTACCTGACTTCGTTCTCTTCCCATGATATGGGAAATAATATTATCCTTCATATGAGAGCATATTATTATAGTGTATATGACTATAGTGCTTTTTTCACTCATCAAATCTGCATAGTTTTTGGAGTCCTTCTTTTGGTTTTACAGTTGATATAGAAATGTGTGTAAAAAGCCCGGGTAAAGAGAAATTTTAAACATTTTATGAGATTTCTGCTAATATGCCTCACCCTCTAGACTTGAAGATTTCAGGTATTATTTTAGTGGGAAATCTGAATTTTCCAAGATTATTTTTTGCTTTTTGTTTTTCTTGAGAGACACGAAGGATTAAAGATTTCAAAGAGGTTAGTGTTCTAGAGTGGTGAATAACACTTCTGTCTGGTCTTAATTAATAATTAGTAGGTTGATTTGTACATTTATATAAATTCCTCTAATGAAGTGCTTCACTAAGGGTTGTCATATTACAATAACAGGGAAAGAAGACTTGTAGCCACTTGTACGGTAAAACACTTGTTAAGATGACAGATATGAGTAGATAAACTGTCTATACATAATCCAAGATGACAGAGCTGAAACTGTCCTCTGAAAGAAACTAAGTATCAATAATCTTGAAAAGAAAATGAGTCTGGGAAGATTAGAATCTAAATGAAGCTTGGAATAAATCCCAAACAAGGTTGTAAGTATAAAGACAGGCATTCTTCCCCAGCCAGTTGCTCTCTTTAGTGATAACAGAGCTGGTATTGAAGAGGTACAAAAAACTACACTCAGGTAATTTATCTACAGCTTCTCATCTGGATGAAAGAGGAAGAAAGAGTGTTCTTTCAGAACACTCTTGACGTTGGGGTAAACAGAGAAAATTACTTTCTCCTCTTTTATGTCACCTGTTTATTTAAAAATCCTTGTAGCTTTGGTGGGGAAAGTAATTTTAATTTATTTTACTTAAACCTGGCTTCTTGTAAACAATTATAAAATCACTGGTAAATACTAAAGTGCTATATTTCTTTTGGATGACCTGCAACTGAAAGCCAGAATACAGGAGCATACTGGGACATCTTAGAGCTCAAAAATATTGTCTCAGCTAAGGTTAAGAGCAGCAGTATACACCTGCAGCTGCTCTGTGATTTGGGAGGCAGTAACACAGTTTTAATTTTGGAATAGGTTCTGATGGCTTCTGCTAGTCACTATGACACTGGCAGTAGGTTATCATCAGCCATTTAACATTCAGACTCTTGATACTTTCATTTACCTTTAACTGGAAAGACAAAGATTACCTCTGAATAGTTTATTAAAGTGGAGAGATAAATACAAAAGGATCACTTAAACAAGGGAAACTGCTATTTATGGACAACTGTCACAATGGACTTCAGATCTTGACATTCTAGCTTGTTTGCTTTCTGGTTTCATGAAAATACATAGAAGTGTTCAGTACAGAGAACAGTTAATTTTGCTGATGCAGGAAGATTTCAGGTAAATTTATTGCACTTTCCTTCAAGTTGCTACTGGAAACATTTTGAGTACAGGAGAACAGTTGGTTTTTAAAACTGTATAGAAAATCCATATATTTTAAAGTCACAAAGATAATTTGTTCTCTTTATGTGAGAACATAACAAAAAAACCTCCAAGCAGCAAAAAACTGTTTCTAGTTTGGGCTAAATTTCTTGCCTGGTTGGCGTCCTGTCTCTTCCTACTTTTTCTCCTGAAACAAAAAAATCCCTTCAAACAAAAAGACAAGATTACAGAGACTGGTGCATGTTTAAAATAGTCATTGTATTGAATAACTTATTTCATAACTCTAAGAATATTTTCACTCTTAAGTCATTTGTGTGGGAAGTACACCTCCTTTCCTTTCAAAATGATCTGCTATTGCAGTCAGTTGTAGAACACTGAGCTAAAACATATCTTACTTTCAGGATCTTACTGTAGTAATATAAATAAAAATTATGATCTATTTTCCTTTCCCAAGATTTGCCTTAGCTAATGACTTTTGCTTTCAATATTTCCTAAGGTGAAAAGCAGAATCTGACATTTGAAAGTTGAATAGACCTTAGACACATGTTAAGGATTGCTTTTATTAATTTCATCATCATCCTATTCCATAAACTATTGCCAGTATTTATTTTTAACTTTTCATTCCAGCCTTCATGTCCACTGCATTTAACATTTATGTGGCCTCCTAGAAAGACAAAGCAGTATTGTATATGTATTATTATGCTTCCAAGTAATATCACAGAAATTATGGAAAATCAAAGAATAGATTCTTATGTTGGTTGTCTGAGCTTACAGTAAGCTAGGCTTTTGACATCTGTTAAAAGTTTTTCAGAGGACAAAGAGCTACTAAAACTTGCAAAGAAATAAATGTCTCATGTTTGCTTTTTACATACATACACATATACATAAACATACGTACATTATCATCACAAGTCAAGAATCCTTCTTTTTTGTAAAACCTTGAAGGCCACATGCTGCTTATTCTACTTTGTGTTAGGCACAGAGTACAGCCACAGATGAAAATTATCTGATGCTCTTGTGCTATGCAGAATCCCTTCCTAGCCAGAGGCAAAGGGATTATTGGGTATCAAAGGAAAAGGCAGCTCTTTCCTCCGTGTCACCCTGAAAACAGGAAAATCAATTAAATCTTCATTCTTAGCAATGTTCTTTTCTCTTCCTTTTTCTTCTGTTCCAGGGGACAGAGGGTTCTATGTAAAATAGACAGATTCTCCTCATAGGGCTGATGGTAACTATTCAGCCCTCAGGGTAAATATAGGGGCGTCAAAATGACAGAAAAAAGAGCAACCGGGCATTACTAAAACCAAGAAAGAAATTGAGAGAAATGCATTTAGGTCAGCTACTAAAATACATTTCAAGCAGTCTTTTAAAGGGTAAAAAACATTCAGGAATCCTCACTTTTTCTAGGCAGCACTTATTGGTATGTCTAGAGGTGACAGTTAGTACTATTTTAGAATGTCTTCCTTTCTTTTCATAACTTGACTAATTCATCTGTATTGCATTCACTGCTCATTTTCTGTGTCTCTTCCTACTTTTTCTCCTGAAAGACTAATTGGTAATATATTTCCCACCTTCTCTTCCTAAAATAACCTCTTTTGCTGGTGAAGATGTATATGGGAATGCTATTACTGTTAAGAAGCCAAATATAATGTAGAAAGAAAAAAGAAGTAATGTGAAAAATCTTTTTTTTTATCTGAAAGTGAGACAAATGAGGCTTTCTTATGCATGGGACAGATGGATGTGGCCAGTGGTTCTAAGCCCAAACATGTGTGGTGAAACAAATGAATTCTGCTCCTCAATAAGAGATTTTGATAGTCAAAGAAATAGTGACTCCTGTATCTTCCTTGGATGTTGTGATTTAACCCCAGCCAGAAACTAAGCACCACACAGCCACTCACTCAATACCCCCTGAGCTTCTGGGATGATGAAAGGTTTGGAAAGATAAAAGGGAGAACTCATGAGAAACTCATCAATTGTAGTAAAAATGGTTTAAACTTTATTAGGACAAACATACCTGTCCCTAAACCCACCTGAAAATAAATTAAATTTTTTCCACTTGTAGTGATTTTTTTTCAGAAGATGAGATGTAATTCTGGCCTGAGTCATTGTGGTGGAGAAAATGAATAATGGATAGTGTAGGTCTGTGCCTAAACTGTTGTCATGGAACTTGAGAGGGACTGGACTGTACAGTCAGATTTATGACGACTTATAACCCTTTTTCTGTCTCTGGCAAATCCCTAACTAACCTACATGTATTACAATGTCTAAAAATGACCTAGACCAGATTTCCAAAGCAAAATAAGTAATAAGCATAATAATAAAATAACTCATTTTAAGAGTTCTTTTATTTTGACTTTCATGTTTTTTATTCAAAATTTTGTTTAGATATAATTTAGTTGTATCTATTATTTTTCACAATAACATTCTTACAGAGTTTCCATGTGAGGCTTACCACAATGCCCTCTTCTCTTCTTTGTCTTCTCCTTCTTCTTCTTCTTCTTCTTCTTCTTCTTCTTCTTCTTCTTCTTCTTCTTCTTCTTCTTCTTCTTCTTCTTCTTCTCCTTCTTCTTCTTCTCCTTCCTATTATTATAATTATTACTATTACTATTACTATTACTATTACTATTACTATTACTATTACTATTACTATTACTATTACTATTGTTCTTTTTACCCAAAAATTTAGCAAGTTCATAGACAATACAAAACTATTACTCCAATAATTGTACTCCAATAAAACTATTACTTTATAACTGCCTTGAAGACAGGGAGGCCCTGCAGAGACCTCAGCAAGTAAGAGAGATGGGGAATCACCAACTGTATGAAGTTTAACAAAGGCAAGTTCCAGATTCTGCACCAGGGATGGGGCAACCCTGGATGCACAGACAGCCTGGGGCATGCGAGGCTGCAAAGCAGTGCCCCCGAAAGGGACCTGGGGTCCTGGTCAATGGCAAGTTGAATCTGAGTCAGTAATGCCCTGGCAGCCAGGAGGGTCAACCCTGTCCTGGGTGCATCAGGCACAGCATCACCAGCTGGGCAAGGAAGGGAATTGTCCCACTCTGCTCTGGGCTGGAGTGGCCTCACCTCGAGTCCTGGGGGCAGCTTTGGGCACCAAAGGTAAGAAAGATATTAAGCTGTTAGGGAGTATTGAAAGAAAGGCAATGAGGATGGTGAAGGTTCTGGAGGGGAAGACGTATGAGGAGTGGTTGAGGTCACTTGGTCTGTTTGGCCTGGAAGAGACTGAGGGGAGACCTCATTGCAGTCTGCAAATTCCTTGTGAGATGAAGAGAAAGGGCAGATACTGATCTCTTTTCTGTGGAGACCAGTGATAAGACCTGAGGGAATGGCCTGTAGTTGTGTCAGGGCAGGTTTAGGTTGGATATTAGGAAAAAGCATTTGACCCAGAGGTTGTCTGGGCTCTGGAACAGACACTGGAACAGAACCCAGGGCAGTGGTCACAACATCAGCCTAACAGCTCAAGAAGTATTTGGACAACACTCTCAGGTACACAGGGTTCCTGGGGAGGTCCAATAGAGATCAAGAGCTGGACTCAAATGATCCTCATGGCTCCCTTCCAACTCAGCACGTTCTGTGATTTTGTGATTTTCCTATTTACTTCATTTTTTTTTTCTTAAAGCAGACAATATCCTGTATGTAAGGCTTTAGACTTTTGGACGTGGAGAAAAATCTACAGACTGGAATGGCAGAGTAGCCTGCAATACTCCTGTCATTCCAATACCATCTCCACACAGAGGAGAATATTCTGTTTGGGCAAAACTTGCCTTAGAATTCCTTTGATGTTTTGTAAAATTTGTGGCAATGTTTGATATTCCAATCAGCAACTATTTAATATTTCACTAATTAGATATCTTGAAATAAAATTTTAAAAATAAGTCATCATGTTGGTTTTCAGGGTAGCTCCTTAGTTGCCAACTGTCTTTAAAGATAAACTCTCAGAAAATTATTTTAATACTGATAGCTAAGTGAATAAGCTATACAAAAATCATACCTAAAGAAATATTTTTAACTGGTATATCTAATTTAAAGAAATCCCTCAGTCCAAATTTTTTAGACTTAAAAATATATCAACATTTGATTTTTTAAGGTGGATTTGAACTAAGTAATTGGGGAAATCTGAGACATTTCAAGAGACAAAAGTATATAACTTATAAAGGTTTTCTTGCCATTTATATAACAGTAATATATATAATTGACAAGAAAATGTGACTTATGTCATAACTTTGGATTATTAATCCTGTTTTTATCTCATACTTTCCTTACAAATTCCAAACCACATTATACTTTATATGTGCTTTTGGTAGCCTGAGCAAAAATAACAATGGTAATGATTTTCTTTCTGTTTGTTATCCCGTGGATGAATTTGCACTGAAATAATAGATCAGATCTGAGAGAAGTGGAACAAAATAGGAAATGTGTTACATACTGTCCTTGAAAATACCAAGAATTCTAACATACTGTGACTTTGAATTTTGTGATTCAGAATTCCCTGCATACTTCTTAATCAAAATGTCAGTGTTCATAACTGTATCTTTCAGTCTGAGTATCTTTTTGACATGTAACGCTATTCATACTTTTAGCATTAATTCATGTAAAATTCCATTAGGTTTGTATACTAATATTAAGTAAATGTAGTGTAACCAGTTGGTATGTTTACAAGAAGGATTATTAATATTTCTCACTAAATCAAAGATCTAAATCTAATTATTTTGAAGGATGACCAGGAAGATGAGTAGAAGATTAATAAATGTCAAATATGGAGAACAGACAACAAAATACAATCCAAAACAATTTTAGAGTTTTACAGCTATTCTTGTTTGGTTGACAAATATTAACATTTATGAACTTATGTAAAAAGCCAGATTAATAAACAGCCACATTGGCATTATAGGTGTGTTTAAAACTCAAATTTAATTCAGGTGGCTATTTAGTATGATCAAAATAAGTAGTTAGAGATGAACTTTCTTGTTATATTTGATTGGAATGTGATAAAAAGCTATTTCATTGCTTTTGCGTTTTTTGACTTGTCCCTGAAGGGCTCTGTAGTCCTCTTCCAAAGCCTGACCTTTATTTCAGAAATTGTACAATCTCTATTTCCTCAGGAGTTCCAAGAGGAGTTCCTTGTTCAGCAAAGCTGTTTTTTTGCCTTGCTTGCTTGATTTGCAACATGAGGGAGTTGTCTGCTCCTCTGCTTTTAAAAAGTAGCTCTTAAAAACTGATCAGTATTTAGGGATTCCCAAGCCCTCATAAACAGATTCCCAGAGCACACTGCCTGAATAGCTTAATGGTTTGTTCTCTTGAGATCTAGGATAGCAACTCTGTTGATCTTTTTCCTCCTTACAACAAAAAATTTTAAACTCTGTCCCCTCTTGATCACTGTGGCCAAGACTGCCAACCTGTCAGCACATCTCCCACGAATCCTTCTCGTTTCACAAACAACATGTTGTGGTGAGCATATTTTCTAGTTGTCTCACTGAATATTTGTGACGATAAATTGTCTTCAATGAAAATCAGGATTTTTCAGACTTGCTCATCACAGCAGTATAGTATTTCCAGTTGAAAACTCCCATAAAGGACAAGGGCTACCAATGCAGAAGTTTCTTGTAATTGCCTGTAGAATACCTCCTCAGTGCTGACCTGATTATTAGTCACAGACACACTTTACAACATCTGCATTGTTTTGCATCCTTTGTTCCTCATGCAGAGGCCTTCAACCACATAACCCTTAACTGTAGGGGCTTTTCAGTCAAAAGTCTCCCTTGCATACAGTGGAATTCTTCTACTTTCTCTGCCCTGCCTATCCCTTTTGAACAGCTCTCCATCCCAGTACTCCAAATCATGGAACTCATTCCACCAACTCTCACTAATATCAATGAAAAAACAGGGTTTTTTAAACAGACCAACACTAATAGTCCTATTTGTATGAATCTGATATTTTATGCTTTAATGTATGACTGTTTTAGGTGTTCCCTTGGATAAGTATAAATGCTCCCATTAGCATTGTCACCCTGAGGTGATGCCATACCAAATTTTTCCTTATCTTTAGCTCTCCTGATGTTATTCAATTCTTCCCTAAATTGTAGTTTGAAGTCCTGTTAATCAGTACTGCCAGCTTACAAGCAAAAGGACATTTACTCCATTGGGATGACTGATCCCATCAGGCTCCAGGATATTTTGCACATGAAAATCTCTTCTATCAATATAAAAATCAAATTTCTGGAAGAGGCACCTGTCCTGGAGCTGGGTTTTGATGTACAGCTTCCAGTGTCTTTCCCCATTAATAGGACAATTCAGGGAAACATCGCGTGTGCTCCTGAATAATTTTTCCCAGGGCTCTGGAATCTCTTTTGGTTGACCTTTTATTTCTTATTGCAATATGATTTGTACCCATGTAACAGAGCAAGAGCGTGTCATAATCAAAAGACTGTATTGTGCTAATCAGTTGTTTGGTGACCACCTTGATTTGGGTCCCAGGGAGATAGAAGTGTTCCGTGAAAAGATAGCCCAGTCTGCAGGCAGATGCCTCCATTCTGCTCAGCTGGGAGCCACCTATGACTATAACATGGCCTTTCTTCTTAGTGCTAGTCTTAATGCATCTCTTGGCAAAAGGGGCTGGTTAATCTGGCCTTGGTAAAAGTACTTACACAGATTCTTCCTTTTCTATCTTGTCATGACTTTCCTTGACCATTCACAGAGCCTAATATCTATTCTGTAAAGATGTAAGAGTGTAAGGGTAAGGGACAGAGAAGGCAAGGAGGTGTTTCTCTGGCAGCTCCACAAACTAACTACTTCCTTTTTCCTTATTAATATCATCTTCATCCTGACACAAAACAGATACTGGACATATCCGTGCTGAATTGACTTGTATGCATCAGAAATGTCAGACCATGTTTCCATTGATCTATCTCCTTCTCAGACTCTAAAATATTCCTGTCTGCCCTCCTTGTCCCAAAGCTCAGCAACCAAACAGAACAGTTCATCTACGTGAGTGTAATTCCTAAAGGTAATTCTTAACTCCCAAAATTCCTGTTTTCATCCATCTCCAGGCCCACCCTGCAACCTGAAACCTAGGTGGTTGCATGCCCTGACAGGTGTTTTGTCTGTATGTCCATATTGGTTCTAGGAGCTCTGGAGAAGCAGAGGTCATGATTTTTTTTTGTGATCATCATGTTGCCACATACCTGACTGCTGGGAGATCTATATGTATGCATTTATTAAAATTAACTGGACTGATTTTTTAATCCTGTTTAAATCACCTGAACTGATCAGTGCAGGCTGAGTCCCTTGCTGATTTGAACAATAGATAAGCCTGGTCTGACCAGCTCCGGGAAGAGTGTTTGTTTAGCTCTTCATATACTCATGAATTCCTCATAGTGCTTTCTGCCACTGCCACCACTGCTGCTCCTCACACTCCTCCAGTACAACATTCCTTGCAGCTCAGTGAAGCATCATGTGAAAAGAACTTTAAAATACATGTTTTAGTGGATAAGATGACAAATTTTAAGATTTTTCGATGGCTTGAAATATCTGTGATAGAAGGCATTATATAAGATTTCAAAGGTTTTGATATCAATTAACAAAAGGTGCAATTATTTTAAACATATACCATTACTTACTGCTAAGTGAGGAATAACTTCAAACAAGATTTATTTTCCAGAATATGTGATAATCCTTCTCACATGAGAATCGTTTCTGAGATGACTTTTCCTGTTTTGTTTTTTTTTAAAGAATAAATGCAAAGAAAAGCCTATTTTTGTCTGCCATCTTGTGAGACAAAATGAGACTACTCACTATCAGAAAGGCAGCATGAACCATAAGCACTTTCCTTGGCTGCCTTTTTTCAAATTGTGAAAAGGTGATCTGCGGTCAGAATATAAAAACTACTTGTAGGAAAAAAGCAGACAACAGGAGGCATAATACATACATTTATAAATTTGGAAATAGATTCTTCTAATTAGAACAATTATTTGTGCATCTTTAGTGCAGAGGTTTTAATGTCAAATTAAAGAAGATTTCCTGTTTAAAAAAACCCTCCATCTGTAGAACACGCAAGTCCTTATCCATGACTCACATGGGCTTTGGAGAGTATTGGGTGGAGTTTCGGTGGGTCTTATTCAATTTTTATTTGATACTTTCTACTGCAGTCTTTTCTTTGAAATAACTGCATTGTATTTACACTGTGATTTAAAGACATGAGGAGGCATTTCTGATGGTTGCATAAGAAGAAAGGTGTTACTGTTGCAACTCCTTTACTTACTACCTTTCTGCTTTCAGACACATGTGTGAAGCACAGTCTGTAGAGGTGTGTGAGGATGGGTATTTTAACAGCAATCTAGGTCATGTCTTTATTATTCCGGCTGAGCTGCTTGTATTGTCACTGCCCACGAAGCAAAGCAGACAGCTCATCACAGAGTACTGAATGATAAAGTCATGCAATAATTAACAGAGGGCAGAACAGAAATCTATTAGCAAGACATATATTTTTTTGTAATGCAGCCCAGCAAGAAAAAGGTGCCAGAAAATTACTGCATGATGTGACATTATCTCCCACCTTTCATAGCGCATGGGTTTGCATAATTCTCTGGCATCTCCTTTTGCATTGCACTCCCTTTTGATCAATCATACAGGCAAAGAGATCGATTAGATATGCAAACTGGAGCTGGAAAAAGAAAGCAAGCACAGGAATGGAATATCGACCTGTGTCCACCTGCCAGTAGACTAACAACTTGTTCTAATTAATTTTTTTCTAATTCAAAGAAGCGACTGTGGGCAAGCTTCCAAGGCCCATAGGCATTGCGGCTTGTGGCAAGATTTTTGCCACTCAGGATGTTGTTCTTGCTGCCCATCAATCTCTTAGACTCTTTCTGTTGTGTTTTCTTCTTAGATTGATAAAAATTACGTTAGACAGAAGAACAGATTGCTGTACATATAGTTAAAAAATATATCTGTAAGATAATCTCCAAAGACATTTTAGATTGAATCAGTAATTTTTTGTGCCAATATTCCATTATTACAGACTACTCTAATTTCATCTTTCAATAAGATTGAAACTGAACTCTTGTAAAACACCACTATATGGTAATCCAGAAAGAAGTCAATGTATAAATTCAGGTTTCTTTCTGAAGGGACAGACTCTTCACTATATAAACTGTATTATACACATTGTATAATTCCCTTACCTTCTTAGTTTCTACAACTGTGAGCTGTCAAAAAACAAATAAACAACAACAACAACAACAACAACAAAAACCAAGCACACAAACCAACTGCCACAAAAGGTATGAGTGCAACTAGCAAATTATAATCATTAGTATGGGGAAGATACGATCTTATTTTCTCTGTATTGTATCCCTGAATCTTCATAACTCGTTGGATTTTGGGTATTTTTTTCAGCAATGGTCTCCAAATGATCAAAAGCTATAGTTAGTAAAAGTGTACCAAGACAAACAGAACCCTGAAAGACGTACGTGTCAAGGCCCCTTCCTGTAAATACTACTGTCAGTAGTACCAGGGGACGGTGCAAAAGATGCGTGCCTGTGCTGTGAACAGGTGAATGATCTTCTGTCTGGTGGCCGAGCTTGAGTAGGATTTAGAAGACTAAGGAGTACCAGGGAAAGTGAAAGAGAAATAGATTGGTTAAGTTTCACCCTTCCATCCCTGAGGGAAGCCCACCAGGAGTCAGAGGACTACCATGCCTCCTATCATCTGGCAGTAGGAAGAGACCTAGTTGATGAAGGGGAGTGGAAATGGGTCCATCCTCAGGGAGGTAATGAAAATTCCTCCCAAGCCCTCATCACCTACCCAGGTGCTACTTCAGAATAGGTATGAGGCCCTGGATCCAGAGGGTCAGCCAGATGACATTGAAGAAAATAATCTGCCTGGAGATTACAATTACACTTCATCTGTGAGACAGATTGTGGCCTCTAGCACTAAAAAGAAAAGAAGGATAGTCTTAGTAGGTGACTCCCTTCTGAGGGGAACAGAGGGCCCTGTATGTTGATTGAACCCATCCCACAGAGATGTTTGCTGCCTCCCTGGGGCCTGGGTATGGGATGTCACCAGGAGGCTCCCTGGACTGATTCAGCCCTCTGATTATTACCCACTGCTGATACTTCTGATTATTACCCACTGCTGATACTCCAGGCTGGTAGTGATGAGACTGAAATGAAGAGCACCAGGGCAATTAAAAGGGACTTCTTGGCTCTGGGTCAAGTGGTTGATGGGGCAGGACCACAGGTGCTCTTCTGCTCAGTCCCTTCAGTGACAGAGACAAATGATGAAAGGAACAGGAGAATCCACCTTATCAGCAAGTGGCTGAAAGGCTGGTGTCATCAGCAGAATTTTGGGTCCTTTGATCACAGGGTAACTTTCATGGCACCTGGCCTGCTAGAGCCAGATAGGCTTCATCTATCTGCTAAGGGCTAGCCCATGGGATTCCAACCCACGAACTGACAAAACTCACTGAGAGGGCTTTAAGGTAGGTTCAGAGGGGGGTGGGGGGGGGTGCAGCTACATTCTCCAGAAACAAGCCCAAAGGTGGTAAGCCAGAGTCAGGGGTAAAATCAGCAGCCCAGTTGAAGTGTGTGTACACTAATGCATGCAGTGTGAGTAACAAACAAGAGGAGCTGGAATCCATGGTACAGCAAAGGAGCTCTGACATAGTCTCCGTCATGGAAATGTGGTGGGATGACTCACATAATTGGAGCACTGCACTGGATGGCTGGCTACAAGCTCTTCAGAAGAGACAGGAGAGGGAGAAGAGGTGAAGGGGTGTCCCTTTATATTAGGGAGGCTCTTGATTCCATGGAAATTGAGGTTAATGGTGATAAAGTCGATTGCCTATGTGCCAGAATCAGGGGGAAGGCCAACGAGGCTGACGTCCTGGTGGGAGTCTGTTATAGACCACTCAGCCAGGAAGAAGAGGTGGATGACACATTCTACAAGCAGCTGGAGGATATTTCAAGATTGCCAGCCCTCGTTCTTGTAGGTAGGTGACTTTAACCTACCAGACATCTGCTTGGGACTCAACAAAGCAGAGAAGAGGCAGTCTAGGAGGTTCTTAGAGTGTGTGAAAGACAACTTCTTGTCACAGCTGGCGAGCGAGCCTACCAGGGGAAGGACTACACTAGACCTGCTCTTTGCAAACAGAGATGGGCTGGTAGGAGATGTGGTGGTTGGAGGCTGTATGTGGCACAGTGATCATGAAATTATAGAGTTTTCAGTATTTGGTGAAACAAGGAGGAACATTAATAAATCTTCCACACTGAACTTCCAGAGGATAGACTTTGGCCTATTTAGAAGACTTATTTGGAGACTTGGGAAGCACCCTGTGGGTCTCATTTTAGTCTCCTAAGCTGCTGCTGGTTTACTCGGGCAGCAGTGAGGCCTGTTGGATAGATACTTTTTCTCAAAACAGGCCAAGGAAGGGATTCTAAACAATCTGAACACCTGGTGTTTTCCTAACTTGCTTACATGTAGAGAAGTGTTGAAAATCTGGACTTCAGCAAGGCCTTTGACACTGTCTCCCACAGCACACTCCTGGAAAAGCTGGCAGCCCGTGGCTTGGACAGGAGCACTCTTTGCTGGGTTAAGAACTGGCTGGATGGCCCGGCCCAGAGAGTGGTGGTGAGTGGTGCTGCATCCAGCTGGCAGCCAGTCACCAGTGGTGTCCCTCAGGGGTCAGTGCTGGGGCCAGTTGTGTTTAATATTTTCATTGATCATCTGGATGACGGTACTGAGTTTTTCATCAATAAATTTGCAGATAACACCAAGCTGGGAGCATGTTGAGCACCCTCAATCTACTGGAGGGTAGGAGGACTCTGCAAAGTGACGTGGACAGGCTGGACAGATGGGCTGAGTCCAAGAAGATGAAATTTAATAAGTCCAAGTGCCAGGTACTGCATTTTGGCCACAACAATTCCCTGCAATGCTACAGGATGGGGACAGCGTGGCTGGACAGTGCCCAAGCAGAAAGGGACCTGGGAGTTCTGGTCGATAACTGACTGAACATGAGCCAGCAGTGTGCCCAGGTGGCCAAGAAGGCCAAAGGCATCCTGGCCTCTATCAGGAATAGTGTGGGCAGCAGGACCAGGGAGGTCACTCTTCCCCTGTACTCAGCACTGGTGAGGCCACACCTTGAGTGCTGTGACCAGTTCTGTCCCCTCAGTTTAGGAAGGACACTGAGTGCTGTGTCCAGTTCTGGCCCCTCAGTTTAGGAAGGACACTGAGCGCTGTGTCCAGTTCTGGCCCCTCAGTTTGGGAAGGACGTTGAGACACTTGAGTGTGTCCAGAGGAGGCAAGGCTGGTGAGGGGCTTGGAACACAAACCCTATGGGGAACGACTGAGGGAGCTGAGGTTGTTTAGCCTGGAGAGAAGGAGACTCAGAGGTGACCTTATCACTCTCTACAACTTCCTGAAGCGTGGTTGTAGTCAGGTGGGGGTTGGTCTGTTCTCCCAGGCAACCTCCGACAGAACAAGAGGACACAGTCTTAAGCTACACCAGGGGAAGCTTAGGTTAGACATGAGGAAAAAATTCTTCACCGAAAGAGTGATTGGGCAATGGAATCACCTGCCTAGGGCAGTGATGGAGTCACCATCCCTGGACGTATTTAAAAAAAGACTGGACATGACACTCAGTGCCATGGTTTAGTTGATGAGGAAGTGTTAGGTCATAGGTTGGACTTAATGATCTCCTAGTTCTTTTCCAACCTAGCTCACTCTGTGATTTTGTAATTGAGTTTTTCATCCTAGTAGTCCTGTCACCTAGCAATGGATATGATCTAATCCACAATTTTTATTTTAATGGAGAAATAAAGCAAAAGAAGTAGATAGCATTTACTTTTTTTCCATGAGAATTTGACCTACACTGCAGTTAATCCTGATAACCATTTTACTGGAATGAAGTATCATCAGTTGACACAGGATGAACAAGACACTTTACAAAACTGATGGCCCAGTGAACTTGCTGCAAAAATGAAAAAATCATGTTTTATCCTAATATTGTTTAATTCTGACTTACATACTGACTAGTATGATATAAATAATGTTCAACAAATAATGAGTTTGGTTTTATGCTTGTAAAGTACTTGACAACTAGCCTAATTTATGCAGGTCTATTTGCTCATGAAATAAATAATTGAAGAAAGAAGATGAGTTTGAGTTTGTCTTAAAATCTCTGGTGGTAATAGCTGAAGTTTAAAAATTTACCCTAAGAGTTATGAGTTTTTTTGGTTTTGACTTGGTTTTGTTTTGTTGGTGTATTGGGTCTGACTGAGGTAAAGTCCACAGGCCCTGCTGTGCTGTGCTTTGCTTGGATAGCTGGAAGGGTGTTGATAGCAGACCAGTGTTTTGGCTACTGCTGAGCAGCCCTGTCCCTCTGACATTCCTTCCCCCACCAAAGGGGATGGGAATCAGATATTCTGAGAGGGGACACAACCAGGCCAGCTGGCCAAATTAGCCAAAGGGATGTTCCATATCATATGATGTCAGCTCATATATATAATCTAAGGGAGAGAGAAGGCGGGGGGGACATTTGTGAGTTTTTCAGTGTTTGCCTTCCAGAGCAACTGTTAAAAAGCTGAGGCCCAGGTTCCCCAGAGGTGTCCAAACATTGCTGCTGATGGGAAGCAGAGGCTGAGGTTTTTTTTGTCTTTAGCTCATGTGCATGCAGATCTCTGCTTCTTTCTTTCTTTTACTGTAATAAAACTGCCTTATCTCACCCTGATGGTTGTTCTCTGTCCTATTCTCCGCTCTGTCCCATTGGGAAAGGGAATGACACTGGGAAAGAGCGACTTAGTGGGCATCTGGTACCTAGTCAAGGTCAACCTGCTGTAGGTTTTGGTATTTTCCCCCTACACCCTGTCTTGTAGTGACTATTTACCATTCAAAGTTGAATACATCTATTTCTGGCTCACTAAAAACATTTGACATCAAATTCATACATTTGACTGGAAAAAATAAACCAGTTGAAAAGTCTTTTAAATTCACAATTGCTATTCCTTGTGCATGTAATGAAATGAAAACAGCCTAAATGTATTCCAACTGTTCTCAGATTTTCCTTCAATATCCTAATATGTTATCTTATGAAAGAATACTAATGGCCAACTTAATCTCCTAAGATATTTCACATCTACCTGTCCATAGGTTATTGAAAGTTCATGAAGAAAACTACTGTAACTGTATTGATTATTTATTTTTCATTCTCTCTTTCTTTAGCAAATTTAGTTTTATAGGAGATACAATTCTAAATAAAATATTTTAGCAAGTTCATTGGCTTGTAGGAATAAAAGTGCTTGACTTTCTTTTACATATGGTAGAATGTAACTAAAACATTCTGGGGAAATGTTGCTGTTTAAAGTTTTATTAGATAAATCAGAAAAGAAAGGAATCTTCTTTGACTATGTAGATGAGTTACCAGATTGTGCTTTCTCTCATCTTTTCTTACCAGTATCTCTTAAATAATTTACTTAAGAGTATACTAGCTAAAAAAAAAGTCCAATTTGTTTTTAAAATTAAAAGCAAATAATAAATAATCATTGTTTGCCAATGTCTCTGATTCAAATATCAAACCTCCTGAATATATCAGTGCAACAAGAGAAGGTTGTTGAGAACAGAAGGAGAATGAGTAGAAAAAACATGCAGAATGAAAGTTTTTGGTATATGGCTTGATTTCAGGAAACTAAAGCAGAATGACAATGTGTACAATTTTACAGATCCTACTTCTCATCCATTGACAAATCACACACTTCTATAAGAACTGCAGTCATATTATTTTAAAACAAAGGAAATGCAAATGCGCATAGGAGATAAGACAGAAGGCTCTTTCTAAAGAAGCCAATGTTTCTGTTCAACTGGCATATGTATATTTCTGGAATATGGGCCATACAAGGGAAGTTTTGAGAGAAAAATATTGTAAGCAGGGGAGAAGAATGTTGATTTGCAAGTGCTCAATCAATCTGTGAAAAGTGCTGTTGAAGTATTTCTTGCCTACACTATTTTCTATCAGCTGAAGTCTCTCAGCAAACGTTTTGTTTCATGTCATCCTACAGACCTTTCACTTTCATCCAGTGAAGACTCGATGAAATTTTATTCATCATAGAAGATATATTCCATCTGGGAAATCTGGCCCAAACAGAAGTTTGAGCATACAAAGCATTTGCACAATAAATCCCATGTCTCAGGCTTGTGGACTTCCATTGGAAATATTCTGTATCATCATGTTTGGAGAGCTGTTTTTTATAGACAAAACGATGAGATTTTCTACAGCAAGCACACATTTTTCACACAAACAAGAATTACTCTGCTGAAAACCAGTTTTCTGTCAAAACAATTTTAGCTAAAAACTTTGAGCCATCTGTTTCCCATCAGCACAGTGAGCAGAATTTGGAGGTAGCTTGGTACACTGTACAGGCAATTGCAAGCAAATTTGCTTGAACCAGCTGGTACAGACCAACTAACAAAAATGAAGTGTAGGATGTTCAGTAGCACACAATCAAACTATTATAACTAACTCCATATTTTAAATAAGTTGACAAGCCATAGTAAATTACATTTTCTTAGTTTCTATCAGTTCTAGAAAGAAACTCTGGTGTCTGTTATACATCTGTCCACTTGACAATATTAATGGACGAGGGGAAATGGAGGTTATGCTATGTGCAGTAGGCACATCTGTTCCAGTAATTAAACTATGGTCTATGCAGTAAATAAGGTGATCTGAACAAGACATACCATCTGTGTTTCTTACAGCTTGTTTCCTTATTATTTTATTGCACTCTAATATGAGCCCTAAAAAGTAGGATTTTTTCTCTTTATGAAATATCTCGCTTCCACATATTGTAAATTTAGCAACGCTCAATGAAAACTATATCAATTGTACCTCTTTGCATAGTTAGGAAAAAATGAAAATTTTCTTCAAAATCCCATTTTGAAGAATTTCAAGAAGATAATAATGTCCATATGGATGACTAACACAGATGATTTAAAAGGATGAGAAAAGGCCACAAAATGTAGATAAGGAAAATTAAAGAAAAGGCAAACCAACCAACCAAAAAAACACAACAGAATCCCCCCCAAAAAACAAAAATAGCTTTGCAAATCCTGGCTAAAGTGGATTGCAAAAACAACTGTAATGTAAATACCTAAATTTGGATGTAATAACAGGGCAAGTGAGACAGAGGGATGACAGCACTAAAGAGTAACAATCTAGTAGAGAAAGTGAAAAAGGATATGTAGTGACACAAATTACCTAATCAGTAGACCCTTCTTAGAATTCATGCATGTGACCAATGGATTTTGAAGGACAAGTCCTTTGTTTACAATGTACTGACATATGACTTCCCTTTTGAGTAACAGGAGCGTGGGATTTCTTCATTCTCTGCCATTTTGACAATGTAGCATAGCATAACTGGAGTGCAATTCCATTTCTTCCCTGTTCCCTGTAACCATTGCTGTGAGTGCATGTACCTTTAATGGAAAGAACAATATTTACATTCTTCACAGAAAAAGCTTCTATAAAATAAAAATCCTTTATATTTCTATATAGAAAATAATGAGACTCTGTCACCCTTTACAGGCTTACTTATTTTTTGATGATTTTTACCTTTTTTTTAAATCTAGTTTAATATTTCCTCACAATTTATTTACAATGTTCTCTTTATATGTGTCTCATTTCTTTGGACTTAAGTTTGAGTGACACTAAGCTATACAGTCCAAATACAGAGCTGTAACTCCAGCCCTGCTATGTTGAATAAGATAAACAACAAGAGAATGGAAAAAGAAAAGAAAGAAGTATCAAGGTTTTGTTTACATCCCTTTAAAAGAATAGTGTTTTGTAAATATTATGTCTTTACTCAGCCTCCTTGGACTATTGCCTTCTAGAGTCTTCCCATCATAGGTTTTGATTTCTGTTTTTGGATCTACTCTGACAATAATCTAAGTTTTGCAGTATATATATGTTAGTGAAACTTATTTATTCTGCAACACCACCAGAAAAATGCCTTCAATTTTTGATCTACTATGACTCCTGTTCCTGGCTCTTTAAATACACTTCTTTAGTACTTTGCTACCCAGGTGTTCTACTTTTTGGTTTGTGGATTTGGATTCTCCTCTGAGAAGTGTTTTGCACTTGTTCTAAATTAACTTCTTCACTTTTAGTCTCAGTTCACTTCTTGAGTGGAAAGCAAAGTGCATACTGGTGGAGTCCTATGAAATGTCCTTCTTTGTACTCAGCCTTTAAAAATTCCTCGTTGGCTAAATTTTTAATGAATTCCATGATTTCATCATGATCTTTCCCTTGTCTGTGTAGAAAAAAATGTGTTCAGTGTCTTGCTAGTTCAAGATAGACCAGATCTACCCTTAGCTGAGTTCATAGTTTTCATGGGGTTTACTGCAGGACTTGGTGAGCCATTGGAAGGGCTGTTTATTTTTTGAAAATATGTAAGCCCACCTATGAAATTATGTTTTTCATCTTCAGAGCACATTGAATGCAGCTTGGGATATTTTAGTCCTTTTATTTTATTGAAATGAGTAGTAAAATAGTCTGGATGGATCAGTAAGCGTAGAGCTGGACCCACTTTTAAAAAGGGGTAAGACTGCAGAAAAATTGGTGATTTGGATGTGCAGACAAGGAGAAAGAAGAGAGTTTAGACTAACTCTCTCTATGTCAGTAGGCAGTTCATTCTTCAAGACTTTGTATGAGGAATTGATGGTCCACATCCTTGATTTCTTGTTGTGTATACAGGTGCACCACGAACAGCCTGTGTCAATTTACCAGCCAGGTGGGACAGAGTATCCCGATTGCTCAGGTGTTTTCCTCCATATAATGGGCAGCATATGGCCACACTATTGAATGGTGGAATTAAGCAATGTACACATAAGCAGTGCATAGTTGAGCAATATACACTAATTGGATGTGTACTTGACTACAAAACTATAAATGGTGTTTTGTCTGGCAGATATGAAACAAACACCTGCTGGGGAGCTGTGATTTTATTGTATTGGGGCATACTGTCCAAGGGTATCTTCAAAACTAAGTCCACAGAAATATATCTGTGATCAGTGAATAATGTTTCCGTGTTGTGAGAAAAACTCTATAGAACTACAAGAAAACTTGGAGCTGGTGGATCTCATTATAAATGGTAACTGCACAGCACAACAGGTTCTGTGAGGAGGGGCTCATCTGGTGTTGCAGCAGTCAGCACTCACAGAAGCAGAAGGCATATGAGATTGCTATGATCTTTTCTATAACTTTCATCCTAGCTAGTTAGCTAGGTTTGAGTATCTATGCTTTTCTTACTAAGAAGCCAAAATAATTGACGCTGCCTCCGTGTAAAACAGTCTCTCAGAGAGTTGTGAAACAATGTTCTCTTCCTTGGGTAAAAACTATACATTCCAGGAGGCTTTCTTAAAATTTTATAACAAAGTTGAATTTTATTAAAATTTAAAATATGTTCCATAGTAATAAGAATAGCACATGTACTGTGCAAATTTCAAGACCTCAGTTTAACAATTTAATAGCAACAATTATGTCATGCTGATGAAAGATATGGTATTTTCACATCATACTTTCAGTTCCTCATGGTCAAGGAATGCTTATGTTTCCCAGGAATCTGTATTAGCACTTTGATGAAGCAGTGGTGCTGATGCAGCCTGAGAGATGTAGATTGAAACACAGATTTGAAGACCAGGTGAGGTTTGGTCCTAGGCATTAGAGGCTAGAACATGGAAAACTCAGCTAAATAAAGCCAAGAATGCCACAAGTATTATTTATGGTCTAAACTGTGGTGAAATATGTTGTACAACTAAGCATCATATGTTGGCACTTTAACTGCAGCTAGTTCTTAATATGCTGACACAAAACATTGTTGTGTTCCTCTAATATCATTAGATAAAAGACAGCAGAAGATACTCCACTTGACTCTTTCCATTCAAAAGCTGGTTTCCTCTGTGCATTCCTCTTTTTGATTAAAAAGTTACAGGCAGGAGAAAACATAACATTATACCTCAATTCATCCTCATAATTCTGTGTGTAATAGATTTAAACACAGTTTGCAACAAATGTCCTAAAATTCTTCAACAAAGGATTTTAATCTGAACTAAAGAACATTAAAGAAACTCCAAGATTGACTGAGTAAAATTTGTGAGAGACATCTGCATTTCCTGTTGCTGTTTAAAGTACATTACTTTCCCTGAGATATAGGTCAATATGTGTGCAAGAACAAGCTTAGGGAGAGGAGATCATGATAGTACCAGACATTGTGCAACAAATAAATAACTTGCAGAGGAGGAGTAAATGTTGGCCTTTCAGGCATCATGTGTAAAGCGTGCCTGGTGATGCCCGTGAATATTTAAAAATTAATACAGAGGTAATGTCTTTTGATGAAACTAGACTGGCATGATCTATTAAGGAATTTGAAAATATCAGAAAAATATTAATATTCACATTAATGAAATAAATAACTCACTAAATTTTAGCTAAAGATGGGCTCCCTACATATTTGATGGGTTGGTTTTTCATGTTTTCAAAGAACATGAAATGATGTTTTTCTGATTATATTTGCCACCAGCTCCACATACTGGGATACATATGAACTGGGATACTTATGAGCCAGTGACCACCTCTCTGCTGCTGTCTTGAAAACCTGGGAATTTTATTTGTGGTTGATTTTCCTTTGCCTATAATCAGCCCTGCAATGCTTCATTTGCATCTGTTTAGCAGACTTTTTCAATGGTTCATAACGTGATCAGTGCAGAATCCCTTCCTTCCTTCCTTCCTTCCTTCCTTCCTTCCTTCCTTCCTTCCTTCCTTCCTTCCTTCCTTCCTTCCTTCCTTCCTTCCTTCCTTCAACAGAAAGGACCTGCAAGATATTGAGGGATGCTAAAGATGAATTACTGTTTCAAAATATATTTAGACTTTTGGCTAGGTATCTCTGGTGAATACCGATATGAAAAAAGTATTAAAAAATTGTTTAGTTTTTGCTCACACAGTTTAGTAAATTATGAAAACAAAATAATAGAAATTATGCATTCTTTCTTTTCTTGTGTTCCCATTATTCGAAAGGGTTTGGAATATTGAACAAAAAGAGACATGCACCTAGCATTACCCCTCCTTACAACGCATAAATACAATTTTTAGCTTTACTGCTGTAATTGCCAGGCTTTCAGGCAATTGAGATGTGCATATGAGTGAGGGGCAACAGAAGAAGCAAATGGCATACCTGTAATGGGCTATTAGTAAAGAAACAACATCAGATATTCACGAAATAATGTTTAGAACTGCTTCCGTTCACAGTGGCTCATCTAATCCCAGCATATCTGCCTCTAAAAGAAATATTCAGAAGAGTCCATAAAATGTCCAGATGTTGAAATCATATCTGTGACACATCTTTCCTATTCACATAGTGTAATGAAGGACAGAGAACTAAATAAAATTAACAATAAATGAAATTACATTAACATTTAAAGCATTTGCAGCAAAAAGTGAAATATTTTCACATCATCCCCGGTTTTCTCTTACTATTAGCCACGTCACTTTACTGTATCTAAGACACTTATATATAATATATATACTTGTAATGCAAAGAATTTTCTCAACTTTTCAGCTATATTGACATGCATTGATTTTACAGAATTTTAGTTAGTCTTACGAAAGCTGTATCTTCACATTGCTTCACTTATATAAAAATAATTTTAGAGTCATTAAAAAAGAGTCACAAATGGTTCATTTTTATTAAGTAGATGAACTGAAATTTAGTTTCATGAAAAGTAGCGGAGTGAGAGAACCCAAGGTTTGCTAATTGGGTTAAGGCAATTCAGTTGTCCTTTTATGTGATGATACATATTATTAGAAATTACTTAGAATGGTACAATTTTGCTAGCACAAAGTAGAGAAGACAAACAGATGACTTTAGCAATGAGCCTGAAAGATGATTAGCAAAATTCAGAAATTAGAAATATGTCATCTAAGAAAAATGGTCTTTTAATCTAGAGAAAGTAAAAATGTAAAATGCAATGTAAAAAATGTGTATTATAATTAAGCCAGTTATAATTTTTACAACAAAAGTTGTCAAAATAACTCTTACTGACTTCAGTAGGCTTTAGACCCAATTTCATGATCTAAGATATGATTTCAGTGATTCTGTATTATATATTACATTTTTCAATGACAAAATCCAGTCTGCAGGTAGCTTTCACCTGGTAATCCTGGACAGCGTCTTGAAAATGGATTAAACTAATAGTCTAGCATTATAGTGTGCTGAATCAATCACTGAGAAAGTCTTGAAGAACCACTATTTAAAACAGTAACTTGATTTTGTATGGCTTCTTTCTACAAAAATGTATTGGTTTTGCACAGCCTGGGTTTTGATATTAGGAAGGGGTCTTGGTTTGAAAGACAGGTGTCCGCTGGGGAGGGCAGGGCCTCCCTTGGAATGGAGAATTCAAACCCTCTCCCGCCAAACTATTATAATTTAGAAAATTAAAGGGCTCTCAGGCAGAAGTATGGGGAATGGGAATAACAGTTCTTTACTAGTATGTATATCAAAACAAAAGGAACAACGGCAACTACAGCATTAACAACAGAACCAGGAACCTCAAAAGCTTTGTTTCACAAAGCCCAGGGTAGTCTGATCACAGTGCCCCTGCAGGACTCTGAGAGCACCAAGCTGGAATGGTGGAAAATACCGGGCTGGTGGATGAGATAAATCAGAAGCTCTGTGGTGGTGGCTGGAATGGCAGGATGTCCCAGGCAGGCAGGTGTGGGATGTCCCGGCAGGGCAGGGGGGTCCGGGGCCACAGTGTAGCAAAAAGAGCAGCGCCAAAGAAGTGGAGGCAGTGGGACAGGGCCAGCCCGGCTCCAGCAGGGCAGGAGGAGGTGAGCTCAGAATTCCTGGGCACACAAGCAGATTTTGGTAGATTTCCCAGGACTGGACTTGGTGGTGACAGTGAACTCCTCTCAGCAAGCAAACAGCCTGACTGTCCTCCCTCCCATGCTGACAGCAAAAGACAGCCAAGCTGCCCCCATCCCCTCCTTTTCCTGCCCCCAAAACTCACCTTGTCCTTCCTCTCCCAACTTTTGGCTACCTCTTTGTTTGGTCAAGCACCCAGGTTGTCCTAGCAACTTATGGGAAAAAATTCTATAAATAAAAAAGAAACAAATCTAACCCCCAACAGGAGGCCACAGAGATGGCTTCTGTGAGAAGCTGCGAGAAGCTTCCGTCATGTCTGGCACAGCTAGACATGAGCTAATCCCTGTAGGTGATGAGGATAGACATGCTGCTGGCCAAAGCTGGGCCAATAAGAGAGGCTGGTAACACCTCTGGAATAACATATTTAAGAAGAAAATCAAAACAAAGTGGGTCACAGTTTTCGCTTGTAGCCAGAGATGAGGAGAAGGTGGGAACATGTGAGGGAAAACAACATGGCAACAACACCAAGGTCAGTGGAGAAGGAGGGACAGAGGTGCTCCAGGCACCGGAGCCAGGATTCCTCTGCAGGTCACGGTGAGACCACGGTGAAGCAGCTGTGGCCCTGCAGCCCGTGGGGACCCACAGGGAACGCAGAGATCCACCCACAGCCCGTGGGGGAGGAGCCCAGGCTGGAGCAGGCGGATGCCTGGAGGAGGCTGTGATCCAGTGGGAGAGCCGCTGGAGAGAGGGCCCCTCGCTTCCAGGCGGGAGCAGCCTGTCCTTGGAGGACTGCAGCCCGCGGAAAGAGAGAGCCAGGGCGCAGCAGTTTTGGGAGCAGTGTCTGCCCGTGGGGGCAGCTCCCGCCGCAGCAGGTGCGGTGTGGCTGCTGCTCGGGAGAGTGGGGCCACGGCGGGGAATTCACGGAGAGCTGTCTCCCGTGGGAGGGACCCTCGGCCTCACAGGGGCAGAGGAAAAAAGTCCTTGGGTGATGAACTGACCAAAACCCCCAGGTCATGTCTCCCTACACTGTCAATGGGAAGGAGGGACGGAGTGGGGGGAAAAGGTGTTTTTAAGGGCTTATTTTACTTCTCATGATCCTCTTATTCTGTTAATAATAAATTCACTTTGTAACTTTAAGTTGAGCCTGTTTTGCCGTTGAAGTGTTTTCTCCTGGTCCTTTTCTCAACTCATGAACCCTTTGTTAATTTTTTTCTCTCCTCTGCCCACCTGTGGCAGGGAAAGGTGAGCGAGTGGCTTTTGTGGGTGCCTGGCATTCAGCTAGTGCTAAACCATGACAGGAACCCAAATTCACAATTTTCTGGGGCAAAATACAAGTGTAGAAAAGCGATGCACTGGTTCGTCTAGTAAGGTGATAGTAGCTAGACAAAGAGCAGTAGACTGAAAATATTTCCTTAAGTTCAATGACTGCTGTTACATAGGAGTGTGTTGCCCATGACAGATCACAGACAGTATGCCATATACAGCATGTATACTGTTAATGGCTTTAAATCCAGCTGCAAATATTATGAGAGCTTTTCATTTGTAAAGATATATATGCTAAAGACCAAGTCAGAACAAAAAACAAACAAAAAAGAAAGCAAAAAGTGGAAATAACCCCAAATCTTCCACAGCGAGCACAAAAATTATGCTATTTTGTTTTTCAGTTGAAGTTGTTTTGAAATTGAAATATATTCTCTCAAACTTGAGATAATAACATTCTTTTCCTGAGCTAGCTGAAGCTTTTAAACTGAGAGGTGGAAGAATTAGTAGAGCAATGGTCCAGAGCAATGTTTAAAGATAAGGCAATAAGAAACAAAAATAAATCTCTAACTGTGGTCTCCCTCCTGACAGTAACATGCAAATTCAGAGTTGACTTCTCAAGAATGACATGGAAGATGTGGGTTCACTCATTTCCATTGAGACATTTTAGATTTACCAATAAAACTATTGTAGCTGAGTCTAAAAATAACTTAGGATCGAAGTGCTGAAGATTAAACATTACAAAAAAGTGTTTCTAAAAAAGAAAATTATCATTTGGGAAAATAAAAAGAGAAGAAATGTAAGGTAAGTCTGATTCCCCACACCATAATTTCTTCTTCTTTCCTTTAAAATAAAGAACAATTTCATAGGTACTGTAATCAAAAAAGCAACACTACAAAAACAAAGTTTCTCTTCTTCTAGAATCTTTTTTTTAGTCACCTCACTACATGTTGTTAGTACAGAACACCTTTATAATTGTGGTTGTCTTAAGGATCTCATATTAGAGCCACATATACCAGTCTATTAAATCAACCTGTGAAATGACTTTTAAGTCAGGTATCTACTTGTAATAGTGTCGTATACATACAGTAAAGAGATATTGTGGATCTCCACTGTTTAGTATATGGAAGCAATACTTTTATTTTTGAAGTAATACTCTTCTTTTTACTTTGAATTTCTTCAGAATTGGCCAAGATGAACACTGCAGGAGTCCTTTTAATGGATTGAGACCTATATATGGAACAGACAGAAATGGTGGACAGAATTTCTCATTATCTGGATGGAGATTTAAAAATATATGTCCATCCATAATTTTGTTGAAGCAAAACCTGATTAGGTGTGACTCTTTGAAGGATAAATGACTGTATTGGTTCAGTCATACTGTCTAAAAACAATGTCCCTGAAAGGAAATGCCATTTTTTGTTTATTTTAAAAGAATGCACATGTGTGTATTCTGTCTAGTCAATTCCATAGAAGAATTTTCTCTATGATATAAGTAATTATTGATTTTTTATAAACTTCTTTTACCTCAAACTGCAATGAATGCAATAACCACACTTGGATATTAAATCTCATTAAATGTCACTATAACAAATGGCTTATAAAACATTTAATTGTAAACAATATAATTTTTTAATACTGCTATTTGGTAAGTTACATTTTTAATGTACTTTTTGAAATGTCATGATTTGTAAACCTTTAAGAAAACTTCAGTGAACTCACTTTTAATATTTCTAGCTCAGGCCATCCTGTTCCTAGTCTGATGGTTTCATTAGAACACATCATGGGAGTCATAAAACCTTGTTTCTGTAGGCCAAATAAACCCCAGGGACAAAACTGAACCCTAGCTGTCAGAAATTTCACATTATGACATTGAAAAGAGTAGGAAAATATTATTCTGTACTAGACCTAATCTTTTATGGGTGAGAGGAACAGAGCAATTTTGCTCCTTACTGAGAGCCTTTTTTCTGTAATGATTGGGCCTGTAATCAGGATGACAATCAACAGGTGCAAGGTCTTAAGAATGCTTTCATACTTTAACTTGAAGAAATTTTAAACACCAATTACATTGTGCAAGAGATTCCAAAGAATTCTGGATATTTAGGGGATCTTTTTTTGCAGATACTAGGTGTGCAAGACTGAAGACTGCATTCTGCCGTGCAAAATGATGTCTTTTCTGACACGTTTCATTATGCTCTTGAATTTTAAAACTAAAATTGCTAGTGTTTTGATTGATCTATTTTTGTCGCCTTGGGTTTGACTTCCTCCTTCCCTTTCTGTTCCCTTGTAGGAGAGTAAAAATAAAACCTCTACTATTTTTATGAAATCAGAAAACTTTGTTTACTTAGAGTAATAGCATATCAAATGCAGACTCAAACATTTAGAGCCAAACAGTCATTCAGGTTAATATGTCCAATGAGTTAAAACCTGATTTCTCCCCTCCAAGCTATTTTTGTACTTCAGCTCCAAATTACTTCCCATTTTGTGTTATTCAGAGATGACCACCAAGCTTTAGCATACCTTTATCAACTTTCATTTTCCTGCTTAAGGTTACTGGCTAAGGTTTCGTGGTTAAGGCTGCAATTAGTATTACAAATACTTTTGGGCAGTATTAAAAATTTTGTAAATGCCAAATGTTAATATGAAGAAAACGTGAAAAGTAATGCTTATTATTATTAAATATTATTAT
>WAAE01000856.1:0-11994 GCA_013400495.1 Nicator chloris
AATCCCATAGCTTGTCCCCCCTCCCGTGGGGGGGAGCCCCAAAGAGAGCCAATACTAGCTATCCCATGGCTTATATCCGGGGATGGGAACCAAGGGTGGTGCAACTTAACAACCAATCGGAGCCAAACAAGGGTGGAGCATAGGGAGGGGTCTACAATACCAAGGCCAATAGGGAAAGTAAGGGGAGGGGAATCTCAAACATAACCAAATAAGGCATTCAACTTAATGTAATAGACAGGGAACTCTCTGGAACTAAAGGTAGTTCCAAAAGTGGATAGACAGCTACAGGGGAAGGCACAAAGTAAGATTGACAGCAACTAGGCGTGAAAGCTAAACACAAATCACACACCACCACAACTATGACATCATGTTTCCTCTAGATGATATAAAGGGCAAGGAAAGCAGGCTACGAGTCTTCAGTACTTCCCCTAGATCCATTTTAGGTTACTGGTGATGCACTGGCATTGGATGTAACCTGTTTTTTGTCTTTTACAAGCTGATAGTGTTTAAATCTTCAATCCTGTTCCACTTCTGTGAATTTACTGATTGTCTTTTGTCTCCCAATCTGGCTGTCCTGAGGAAAGAGGGGTAGATATGCTAAAATCTTGATGATCTGTTAATCTAAGTGTTATTGTTACATTTCATGCCTGCATCTCTTCTGCTGCCACTATTTGTTCCCCTGGTGCTTCCAAACCAGTTATTTCCATTAACATCTATTAAAATCTTTCTATTACAGTTGTTTACACCTAGCTAAACCAAGTGTGTTATCTGTCAAAACTGTTCAGCAGAAGTGCCAGTTCAGACAGCCATTGTCTTTAAAACTCCTCCTGTATATATGTATGCATTTGCAGCAGTCCTGATGTTATTTACAAACAGCTGTGCCAATACAGCACATGAAGAGGTGAGAAACTGAGAATAAGCTACAATGAGGGAAGTAGGAATAGTTTAAGATTCTAGATGTGCCTTGGCCTTTCTAGTTTCATTTCTACTTACTCTGACCATCTTTCTATATTCATAGGAGATGAAAGTGGGATCAGGCCTCTTGGAGCCAAGGCACATCTAGAATTAAATCTAACCAAGCATAGCAAGGATAACAAAAAGGGCTTTTTCAAATACATCAATAACAAAAGAAAAACAAAGGATAATGTGGGCCCATTAGTAAATGGAGAGGGGACCCTGGTGACAGAGGATCCAGAGAAGGCAGAATTACTGAATGTCTCCTTTGCATCGGTCTTCACTGATAAGACCAGCCCTCAGGGATCTCTGACACAGGGGACCTGGGTAAAGGAATGCTGGAAGGAAGACCTTCCCTTGGTCAAGGAGGATTGGGTCAGAGAACACCTAGGCAGACTTGACAGCCACAAGTCCATGGGCCCTGATGGGATGCATCCACAAATGCTGAGAGAGCTGGTAGATATAATAGCCAGGTCACTCACAATCATCTATGAAAGGTAATGGAGATCAGTAGAGATGACTGAAGATTGAAAGATAGCAAATGTCACCTCAGTCTTCAAAAAGGGCAAGAAGGAACACCCAGGGAACTACCAGTCAGTCAGCCTCACCTCAATCCCTGAAAAGGCGATGGGGCACCTCATTCTGGAGGCCATCTCTACTCACATGGAAGAAAAGAAGGTGATCAAGAGTGGTCAGCATGGTTTCACTAAGGGTAAGTCATGTTTGACCAACATGATTGCCTTCTGTGATGAAACAACTACATGGATGGATGAGGGGAGAGCAGTGGATATTGTCTACCTTGACTTCAGCAAGGCTTTCAACACTGTCTCTCTCTCACAGCATCCTCATAGGCAAACTCAAGAAGTGTGGGTTGGATAAGTGGACAATGAGGTGGATTGAGAACTGGCTGAATGGCAGATCCCAGATGGCAGTTCTCAGAGGGTCATAATCAGTGGCACAGGGTCTAGTTAAAGCCTTGTCACAAGTGGTGTTCCCCGAGGTTCAATAGTGGGCCCAGTATTGTTTAACTTGTTCATCAATGACTTGGATGAAAGGGCAGATACCTCCTCAGCAAGTTTGCTGATGATACAAAACTGTTAGGAGTTGCTGATTGTGCTGGTTTTGCATTAACTGATTTTTGGTGAGGAGGGAAGAATTCAGCCAAGGAAGTGATTCTCTGTGAGGAGATGCTAAAGGGTTCCTCCGTGCCTGGCAAAACCAATCACTGGCTAGCTCTGAGAACAGGCACACTGCTAAGCCAATTAGAAAGGCAGATAACGCCTCTATGATAATGTATTTAAGAAAGAAGAAACCGTGGGAAGTGCCCTTTTCTCCCTGCCCTCTTTGGAGTGGTGAGGGGGCCTCCAAGCCCCTTCCTGGGGATCCCACTGGCGCCCAATCCCAGCAGGGCGACTGGGGCCCCTACCCGACGGGGCCAAGCCCCTTCCTGGTGGAACTCGACGGTCCTTTTCCCGGCAGCCCCACCGGGCCATGCCACTGGGCACTATCCTAGGACCGCGAGCAACCATGCAGCCGGGACCGGAGCTGGGGGCCAGGAGCAGCCGGGGCCAAGAGTGGGCCCGCGACCCCCGCCATACCAGTTCGGGAGTGGCCATGTGGCCAGGACTGCACTGCTAAAATCGGTGTGACTAGGGTGGTGCAGCTGTCTCGGCATGGCTCTCAATGAACTTTGTTTGCTTAGCTGCTTTTAGCCAACCATGCCACAGACAGAAGGACACAAGCAGAGGCAGCAGCTTTTCTTTTTCCAGCGCCTCTGTCCTGGGGTGACCGTATGATGCTGTATCCCCTATCACCTGCTTTATGCCCAGACATGGGTCCTGTAGCTTTAAACTAGGCCTGGGGAAGGGAGGGGAAGGGGTGGAACTCTTTGGACAGTCTGTGTTCAAAACACAGATAACTCGCTTTTATTTCCCCCCCAGCTCTCTCAGCTCTTTTTCTCCGGAGGGAGAGACAGAGAGTTTTTCTTAGCTTTTTAGCTAGTTTTATTTAGTTAGCTAGGGCAAGAAGTTTTTCCTGGGACTGTGGCTTCTTCTTCTGGAACTATTTAGCTTTTCTCTGGTTCTAAACACTAGAACATCTCCGGGGGCCCCCCCCATGCCGCAGTCCAGAGGCCAGCTCCGGATCCCAGAGGGAGCTGAGAGACACCTACTGAAGAGACTCTGAATCTACCTGAATCTACCAGCTCTTCTCCACAGTGAGAGGTTTTATTATTTAACATTATTCATTTATTTTTTCCTGCCTATGAGCACCCTGCTTCTTAAATAAACAGTTTTTTTCACTTTCCTCCAAGAGAATTTTTTGCCAAACCTGTGGGGAGAGGGGTTGCTGAAATCTGCCTTCTATTAGAGGACACATGCATTTCAGGACACTTCCTCTCAATTTGTCTCAAACCAAGACAGCCTCACATGAAGAAAAGGTGCAGAGTGGAGCCAGCAGCTGGTACAGCTAGTGCAGTGCTGGCAGAGACCATGTGACCAACAATGAGATGCGTGACAAGCAATTCCTCAATGCAGAGCCTGGACAAGATGAACCTTTCAGCACTGCAGAACTCTATAAAAACTGCTTCAATTGATAGAACTTGAGAACAAACGAACCTACGAACACCAGTTCTCTACTAAGTCAGAGAAAAGGAAAAAGTGAAGCCGTAAGGAGAACAACATGGCGACACCAAAGTCGGTACAAAGGAGGGAAGGGGAGGAGGAGGTGCTCCAAGTGTCAGAGCTGCGATTCTTCTGCAAGCCATGATGACAACTATAATGCAACAGTTTCCCTGTAATTCATGAAGTGCATGGGGGGATGCAGAATTCACTCGCAGCCCATGAGAAAAAGGTGCTCACACTGGAACGTGTAGATGCTGAGAAGCTGTGATCTGGTGAGAGGTTTGAACAGAGAGAGGGAACCCTTGCTTTCAGAGACAGAGGAAGATGACCCTTGGTTTTATACTAGAACAGCTCATCCTTAAAAACTGCACCCCATAAACTAAACAGCCCACAGAAAACAGTTATGAGAAGACTCTTTTGCCCATAGGAGGGACTTCATGTTGCAGCAGGTTTTGGGCAGACTGCTACTCGTGAAAATTAGAACCGTGTTGGAAAAGTTCACAGAGAACTGTCTCCTGTGGAAAAGAGTCCATGGCACAGCAAAAGAGACTCCTCTCCCTAAGTAAACTAAAGATTTTTAGAAGTAGCACACTGACCAAAAACCCCACTTTTTTGTCTCCCTGCGCTGTCGGTGAGAAAGAAAGAAAGGCTGGGGGGGAAAGGTGTTCTAAAGGTTTGTTTTAGTTCTTATTATCCTCTTCTAATTCTGTTAATAAATTTTTGTTTATACCTTTTAAAGTTTTGAACCTATTTTGCCCTTAAAATAGTTCTTCCCAATCCTTACCTCAACTCATGAATCCCATTAAAGTGTTTTCTTTCCCCCTCCTCTTCTTAACTAAATCAGAGGAGAATGAGTGAATGATTTTTCTGGGTGCATGTTTTGGTTTAGGGTAAATTTGGGAGGAAACTTTTGAATGGGGTTCCTCTGGGAAGTAAACGGCCCCTCCCCTTTAGTTGGTTTGGGAATAAACTTCTTTTGAGAAAAGTGGAAAAAACTATTTACTTGAGAAACAAAGTGCTTACAAGCATAAACGATTGAATAATATGAAACAATAAAACCTCTTGCCGCCCCGAAGAGGGATGGCAAAATTGAGAGTATTTTTGTTGTGGGTGTAGTTTCTTTTTTTTTAGTTTTTTTAGTGTTGTAAAATGTCGGGGTCCAGGCCCCGCTGGGCCGCAGGTGCGAGCTCCCGGTGTCTCTCTGGGCTTTTTTCAGTCTAGGACAGGTTTAACAGTCTCAAGAAAAAGGAAAGAAGACTGTCTAGGGAGCTTCTCTGCTTCAGCTAGCTAAAAACTAATTAAAAGGAAAAAAAGGAGAAAAAAGGACAGCTCTGTCTGTCTGTCTGTAGACAGCACAGTACAGGAGAAAAAGAATGTGGAGGGGTCAGAGCAGTTTCTCAAAACAAACTGCGCGCATCTTCTTTGCTCTTGAAACCAGCCTTAAAAGTACAGGATATAATATCTAACACAGAGCAGACAACTGGGGATACAAGCATCATAATGTTATCCCAGAACAGTGCACTGGCATTTGACCAGCATCAAACCCTGACACCAATACTCCTGAGTGCTGTGCAGCCCCTCGGAAGGGCCTTGACAGGTTGGAGGGATGGGCAGAGAAGAACTGTCTGAAGTTCAACAAGGGCAAATGAAAGGTCCTGCACCTGGGGAGGAACATGTACCAGCACAGGCTGGGAGTGACCTGGTGGAAAGTAGCCCTGTGGAGAAAGACCTGGGGGTCCTGGTGTGTGGTAGCCCCTAAGGCTACCACAAATGAGATCTCTCTACCATGAAGAGTCTGCAGTCTGTGAGCTACTGCAATGTAGCAAGCTTCGCCCCCAGGGACTCTCCTTGAGATACTCCTCTGCAGCTCACAGCGAAAAAACTGCACACCGCCAGGAGGCTTCGTGGCAGGTTCCTCCCCAAGGACTGGGTTTTCCCCTGGACCCCAGTTTTCTAGTTCCCTGACAGTCATGGCAAGAGATTTGAACACCCCCATGGGGCTTTGCCTCATGCAGATTGTCTCCCTCTGGTTGGTTCTTTCCCTAGTTCCTGGTTTTCCTGTTCTGTGATTGGTCATTTTTGGATCCCTCGAGTGATTGGTTGTTTTCTCAATCCCTGTTGTGATTGGTCCAAGTTCTTTTCCCTGCCCTCAGCTGTGTGTATAAATGGTGCTCTCCCTGGGCATTGAGTTCAGTTTCTTTGGATCCTCAGAGCCCTTCAATAAAGAAGACCCTTGGAGAAGAAGGACCCACCTCGCTCATTTCTTCCTCGTGTTGCCTGCCTTTCCCCTGGAGTGCAGCTGCCTTGGCAGCTGCTCACAAAGAGCTGCTCACTCTTCCCCCACCTGAGAGTGCCTGTGCGCCTGGTGCATAGGGGTGCCTTTTTATAGGCGCTGCAGCCAGGGACTGTCGCAGCATCAGAACACCGGACCGGCCACGGCACTGGTGGACAAGAAACTGTCCATGAACCAGCAGTGCCCTTGTGGCTAAGAAGGCCAGTGGTGTCCTGGGGTGCATTAGGAAGAGCATTGCCAGCAGGTCGAGAGGTGATCCTGCTCCTCTGCTAAGCCCTAGTGAGGCCACATCTGGAGTACTGTGTCCAGTTCTGGGCTCCCCAGTACAAGAGAGACATGGGACAGGTCCAGGAGAGGGCTACTGTAGCAACCCCCGGAGGTTTCCCAGGGGGCGAGGTTTTGCCGTGGAGGGCGGGAAGCCCCTGACTTGTCACCGTGTAGCGAAACCCTAGGTGCAGCGGTGGGAGTTTTTCCGCCGCTCCCGGCGAGAGAGCAAGACGCCCCGGAAGGCTCCAGAACTTCTCCTGGAGCCCCCCGGGTTTTAGTTTTCTTGCTGAACCCCAGGTTTTTCTGATCCCTGGGGGGCCGGGGGGGAGAGGGGGAAATGCTCTCATGAAACATTGCGGTTGTAAGCAAATCTCTACCCTTTAGTTGGCTGTTTTCATACTTCCTGGTTTTTCACTTCTGTGATAGGCTTGTTCCTGATCCCCCACGCCCCTCCCCGACCCCTGTTAGGGGCATAAAAAGCGGGCTGGGAGCCGGCCAGAGTTTAGTTCGACTCAGGACTCTTGCATTAAAAGATTCCTGGAAGAACTCATCTAGCCTCGCTTTGCCTCTGTCGCCTGCCGCCTCTGGAATACGGATCGCCTAAGAGCTGCAGCCTGACTGAGCTGAATCACTTAGCTGAATCACTGGAGCTGAAATAAACTTCCTTTTTAAAGGCAAATTGCCGAGGTCAGGCTGTGGCGAGCTTAAGCACTGCAGACAGGGAAAGGCTGCGGGATCAAACTGAGACCCCCTGCAGGCTACAAAAATGATTAAGGGGCGGGAGCATCTCTCTTGTGAGGAAACAGACATCAAACTGAGACCCCCCCGGAGAGTGGCCGCCCGGAACAGGGACCCGGCTTTCAAGCTATCCCTTGAGAAACTATCCCGACACAGCCTGGCTGTCAAGATTTCAAGAAGCTCTTCCGTGAGAAGCCATCCTCAGTGGGAGTTTGCCTCCGTTTTAGAAGGTAACCTCCCCTGGGAAACCGGTCAGCAAACCTCAAGAAAAGTTAGAAGAGGACTGGATGAAGAGGTGACCGCTCTCCTGTCAAATTTTTTTTGACCACTGTCATTCGGCGAAGGAAAGGGTAAGAGGAAAACTTTTTTGGTCTTTTTTTTTTTTTNACTGTGCGGATGACTGTGCACTGGAACAGATTGCCCAGAGAGGGTAGAGTCTCCCTCACTGGAGATATTCAAGAACTGTCTGGATGCAATCCTGTGCAATGTGCTCTGGGATAACTCTGCTTGAGCAAGGAGGTTGGACAAGATAACCTGCTGTAGTCCTTCCAACCTTACCCATTCTGTGATTATGCCCTGTTACTGAGGAGATTACAGACAACCTAAATCCCCATTTGGTATCTCTAGCTACATTCACTGCTCCCTCCTTCCTCCTAGGGTGCTTGTTGATGGTGTTTGTTATGAATAAAAAGGGGCAGGAGAGATTTCTCCNTATTGTTTATCTGAAAGGGGACTTGTCTGTTGCACCATTCTTCCCCCTGTTTCAGTCAATAGTAAAAGCTTGTAATGAAGAAATCAGTACAGAAAAGAAGGGGGAAAGTTTGGGGAAAGTTGCTGGGTCCCAGTTTCCAAATCCTAAGTCTCTCTCCTCACCCTTTGTTCCTAATCCCGCTTCCCAACTCGAGAGTGGGCCAGTGGGTGGAACCTGCCATGCGGCACTGGGTTGCCACTGACTCCCGGCCGCTCCCCAGCCCTCTTTCTCACTCCACCTGGATAGCTCTGGCCAAGCTGCTCAGGATTTTTCCCTAACCCTTCTTCCCGTGCCTGCCTACCCAAGTTCCACCCCATCACAAGTTTCCTCAGTTAAAGTTTTTAGTTCACAAGAGGGCACGGGCCATGCGGTCAGCCCCGCCATTTTGTCATCCCCAGTGCCAAGTTTCCCTACCCCAGTCCCCAAAATGACCGTCCCCCGCCTCAGGCTCCCACGCAAGACACCGCACATGCTCAAAGCACCACCCCTTGCTCCTCCCATTGCAGTTTGTCAGGTGTAACCACGTCGGGTCCCTCCCCTGCCATTGGGAATGCTCCCTTCTCGGGTTACCCCTTGGTAGCTGGCTCTGCCCCCTGCCAAGCCCCTGCAGCTGCTCCTCCCATCTCCTCTGGTTCCCACGTCACTGGGACCAAAAGTCATGATGGCAGCAACCAGAAAAAAGCCGTTTTAGCCCTCCCGGTTCCCCTGAGAAAGCCACGCGTTCGCAGTCAGCACCCCCCATCCTCTTCTGACGATAGAGTCAGTGAGTCCTCGCTCTCTGACATCGAAGACCACTAGGCCCAGACCAAGGGGGAAGCAGCAAAAGAAGGGGACTGGGAAATGGCAACAAAGATCTCTGCCTTCCCAGTCACTTTCAAACGAGGAAAGCAAGGTCGTCAAGCAGTGTGAGAGTCAATCCCCTACGCGCAATTGCAAGAGCTGTGTAAGGCCATAAAAGAACACGGCCGGAGTTCATTTCATTCCAAAAACTTCTTAGAAGCTACATTCACAGCACACACAGTGCTACCACATAACATAAAAAACATTATGGGGTGTCTTCTTTCACCAGCAGAATTAATGCTGTGGGAAAAACAGTAGAAAAAACAGTTAAACAGCATTGTAGCCAGATATGCTAATGTCCCTACTGTAAGAAACAAGTCTGCAGTCAGTTGGCACAGTGGTCAGTCGTGGGCTGGACTGGATGATCTCAATGGTGTTTTGTGGCTGAAATAGATCCGTTGCCCCTGGGCTGCCCGTGGTGCCTGTGGTGGCTCCTGCTCGCGTGTGGACCGTGCGGAGCCCCACGCGCAGTAGCAGTGGCAGGCCCCCAAGCAGAGTGGCGGGCCCGGCCTCGCCCCTCGCCCCTGGCCTGCCGGGAGCACCCGCGCTGCGCGCCCACCAGCCCCAGAACCAGGAGCGGCAGCAGCGCGGGCATGCTGCCGCCTCCCCCCGCCCAGGGCTGTGACGAGGTGGCTGCGTCAGCCGCGGTGGCGGAGCAAGGCGGGGAAAGAGGCAGCGGCGGGCAATGAAGAAAACAAGTCCAAACATGTTAGACGGGTAGACCAACCCCTCCCAATTAGCATCTGAAGCAGCTCAGGCAAATGAGAGGGACACTATGCATTACAGGACTATTTTTAGAGAAGAAAACCCATCCCCCCCACAAAATGACACATATTTGAGAGACTTGATCAACACCAGAGGGTGAGGAAAGATAGACACATCTCCTAATCCTGGTTTAGGCTTTTGCCCTGTCACAATGACTTGAAAAGAACTGAAAAAATGGGGAACCCCATGGCCAACCACGGCAGTAGACAGCGACCTCTGCTGTATTGCACCCTAGTAGCAGATCTGCTGACCTCCTCCCCAGAGTGGCCAGTGAAAGCTACAGCAGCGCACCCTGCTGAGACTCCTGCACAGCACACCCTGCCGGGCGTCCTGTACAGCAGATTTCTTTGACAGAGAACTGAATTTTCGGACACACCCCACCAAGCTTCCCATACATCTGATCTTTTTAATAAAGAGCTGAATTTTTAATAAAGGCTTCATGAATATTCATATCACTACCAAACCAAATTTAATTTTAGAACAAATATGCAAGGAAGGAAACTTCCTAAAACCAACAGATCAAACTAATATCCCTGAATGTGCACTCAGTGAGATTGCTATAGCTGCCAAATCTGCCTTGCAATTAACATCCAATGACTCTTTTCCATCCCAAAATTTCACTAATATCAAACAGGGTCCTGATGAGACCTTCACAAAGTTTGTTCATAGACTTAAGGTAGCTTTAGAAAAACAGGTTGAAAGTTGTCGCGGTTTGACATGGTGTGCTAAACATTCTCTACTAATCTTCCTAGGTTAATCATTTTTTTCATTTGTGAGAGCATGACTAGAAACAAAAGCAAAGCAATCTCAACTTATGAATTACAAAGATAGATTTATTCACACACACTCAAAGAAAACGAAAAGAAAAACATGAAAATGTCAAAAAAAAGAAAGCACTTTTCCCCTCTTTCCCTTAACAACATTCTAAATACAATCCAAACATTCATGTCCAGTGTCCCAGCCCCCTGCAGCTTGCCTGAATGCCGCACGGGTCTTTTTCTCAGTCTTTGGGAATGTTTCAAAATGCTTATCTAGCCTTCAGTGAAAATTCACTCAGTCCACACTGCTGCTAGATAAAGCACACCCAAAAACTACTAAGGAAAAAATACTCTACTTTCTCATGAAGTCTTCATTCTTCATCTTCTGTCTCTCTCAGCAATCTCACTGAAGGAGGAGAAAAGGGTTAACAACTTGTTTTCAGTTCGCAGCTTCCTAATGATGTCACATGCTGCGGGGGGTGAGGACTGGGGGCTCCTGGCCTCCCCTCACTCCGCTACCTCCATGCCGGGGCCCCCGCAGCTGCTGTTCCTGGCCTGGCCGCCCCCCTGCGGCGGCCCTGCCGCTGCTGGCTGCTGCTGCCGCCCGGCCCAGCTCAGCTGTCCATTGTGGCCCGGCCTGCCATCTCGTGGGCCCGGCGGCTCTCCTGCCGCCGCGGCGGCTCAAAACGGAGCGGCTCTGCCACGGCTCGAGCCACCCACCTCCCTTCCCTTTCCTCCTTCTCTCCCCACCTCCGCTAAGCAGCGGGGGGGGGGAAGAAAAAAGGGGCCCTCTGCCTTCTCGGCCTGCCCCAGGCCACCCCACGGCCTCGGCCGCAGGGCGGCTCTGGGCTGTTACCTGCTGGCCAGCAGGAAGGCAAAAGGGCAGAGCTTCTTACAAGCTCCAATATTACCCTGCCTGTGGGTGTTTCACTCAGACGTAATTTCCTGCTTTTCAAACCAATACAAAAGTAAAGAAGCTAAAAAAGAAATTATTACTAAACTCGCCATGATGAACGTAAACAAACAGACCAAAGAAGTCCTGCGTTCATTGCCCCTTGAGCCAAAACCGACAGTCGATCAGATGATTGAGGTCACAGTTAAGCATGCCTCCACTGAAAACACAGTGGCTCAGGCTGTTGCCAAAGGGGTGGCAGAGGGTGTTTCTGGGGTGTTTACAGTAACAACACAGGAAAGGCCAAAATGCTACAACTGCGGTAGCGCTAGGCATTTCATGAGGGACTGCACCCATTTTCCCGCGGGGATACAAGATAATAGGAGGGACCATCAGTGGCTGGCACAAAATCCTACAGCCCTCTAGAAGTTGGGAAATGGCCAGCGAAGCGCGGGACGGCCCCACGCAATGACATCAAATCCACAGCCACCCCGTCACTTCACCCACATCAGAAGAGACCAGCACCGACCAGGAGCACCCGCTTCCAACATTTCACCAAATGGTCCCCTTCCTCACTCATCAACGCAGCGATGGGAACCCGCAGGGAATTGGTGAGCACCCTTTCCATCACCATTGAAGACCCAGACATTTATCGTATCCCCACTGGGAAACATGCCCCAATCAACAGCCTTGTAGACATTTTGATTATTGACCACCCTTTGTTCCTTAGTCACGAATTTTTCGTTTTCCCTGAAGTTATTACTCCTGAGCCAGGGGAGGAGATTTTTGTTTCAGTCATGTGTAAAGACACCCCTCTTCTTTTCTTCATGATGGTATTCCTTTAGCGCAAGCCTTTTTAATACCACCCGATTGTCCACAGGAAATCCCAGCCAACCCCCAGGTTATGTGGGTTGCAATTGTAAGGAATGACAAACCAATTGTTTTATGCGAACTTTTGTGCAATAGACATTATACTAAGAAAAAGGGCATGATAGACACCGGCTCAGACATTACCATCGTAGCTCTATCAGAATGGCCCCCTCAGTGGGAGCTACAGCCAGTGTCTGGAGTTGTGTCGGGAATTGGTAGCATAGCCACCTCCTGGTGTTCAAAAA
>WAAE01000857.1:213-10244 GCA_013400495.1 Nicator chloris
GGACTCAAGAGAGACTCCTCTCCCAGAGTGATGAAAGATTTTGTTTGTGGGAAAGTGAATAGTTTGTGGGGGGAAGAGAAGTGTTTTGAAGTTTCAATTTTTTTCCTTTCTTTTCTTAATTCTTTAGTGTGTGTGAATAAACTATCTTTGTAACTTTTAAGTTTAAGCCTGTTCCGCTTTTTATTTTCTCCTGATCATTATCTCACAGAAGAGCAAACACTGAAACCACCACAGGAATGCTTCTGGCCACTCAGAGAAAGTATCAGTAAGTACCAGCAAATATCAAAACCCCTCCTTTCTTGGGAGTTCAGAAAAGTCTATCTGCCACAAGTCTCCAGGAGAAGCTCCTCTGCTAATAACCCCTTGTTCTAGCCTAACTGTTGTATTCAGATTATTCTTTAAACAAGTCACACATTGTGATGTTACTTCTTTAACAATGTCTTGCAAGCCTGGGCCTGCAATTCATTCCTTTAGGTATTGATGTAAGGGTTCTGCTCCCCAGTGGGTCTTATCATGTTCATATTTTACATAATGTCTCATTAACTTTTTCTGGTACTATTAGGTGACCTGTTTCTAATTGTGCCCAGCCATTCTCTAAAACTCTTCCTTTATTTTCATTAATCCATTTATAATCAGAAGGCTGGTATTTTACAGGCTGCTCAGTTGATATTACAGTAGTTATTAGAGCTGCCACAATTAGTTCATTTCTTCCAGCAGCAATTCTAGCTTCATAATCTGCAAATTTTTTGCTGCTTCCAGGAGGGTGTTACCCTTAGAGTGCCCTCGGCAATGTATAATTGTGACTTGCAAAGGGAGTTTCAGTTGCAAATTTGACGATCTTCTTTTGTGCAGTCAGGAGTCCTCTTTCTCTCCATATGGCTCCGTGGGCATGAACAATTCCATAAGCATATTTGGAATCAGTCCAAATATTAATTTTCTTTCCTTTTGCCAGTCCTAATGCTCGAGTGAGGGCTATCAGCTATGCCTTTTGTGCTGAGGTTCCTCCCGGTAATGGGTTTGACTGGATTACCTCTGAGACTGTAGACACAGAGTACCCTGCCCTTCACACTCCCTGTCTCTCAAAACTGCTGCCATCAGTGAACCAGTTCATGGCATCTGGGATTGGCTCCTCCTTTAGATCTGGGCAGCTGGAGTACACAGTTTTGATGGTCGCTAGGCAGTCGTGCACTACAGGTTCAGCTTCAGACTCCTTGCAGAAAAGAGGCAGGGTTAACAATACTGGTCACTTGAATTTCAATATCATCAGATTCAGCCAGGACTGCTTGGTATTTTAGGAACCTCGAAGGAGATAGCCAATGGTTCCCCTTCTGTTCTAAAATGGCTGACACTGTGTGCAACACTGACAGTCATCTTTTGTCCTAAACTTGCTTGCTTCTTCAATGTTCATGATTACTGCTGCTACTGCCCTAAGGTAGGCAGGCCATCCAGCCGTTGCTTACAGTATCGAGTAGTTTAGAAAAACAGGCTACTACCCTTTTGTAAGGACCCAGGTGTTGTGCCAGAACGCCTAAGGCTATTCCTTGTCTCTCATGTGAAAATAATCAAAACCGTTTATTCACGACAGGAAGTCCCAAGGCTGGGACCCTCATGAGCTCGCACTTTAACTCTTCAAAGATGTGATTTGTTTCAAGGGTCAACACCACAATATTCTTAGAAACTTTCACTAGCTCGTATAAAGGTTTCACAATCAGCCCGTAGTTTATATCCACAACCCGCACCAACCTGTCATTCCAAGAAATGTTGTCGGAGTCCAGGGCACTCCCCTGACTGCCCTGGAAGGTCAGATCCTGGCAGGGGGTCGGAGACCCCCCTGCACAGAGCCCAGGGAGACACTGTCTTTGATCTTGGTCCATGGAAGAGCTTTCAACTTGTGAAATGAATTACAAGCCACGAGAATGTAACAAAAATAATAGTTAGTAATAGTTAAGTGATCATGGGGTGCAAATGTAGAATATTGGGGTATTTTAGAATGGGGTCAGAAGAAAAAACATGGAGGAACAGGGTGTGGCCCTTGTCCTTGTCCTTCTTGTCATCCATTTTTCTGCTGTGGTGGGTTACAGGGATTGGTGTAAGATAGAGGTGACATGTTTAACATAAGTTGTAGGTATTGGTGATTAATAGTAAATAAAGAATACGTAGAACATAGTATAAGAGGCTCTGCCTGCCTGTCATGGGGGGGAGTTGCCTCCTGCCCTCGCTGCAGCAAGAACCTTGACAGGGCACAGAAAGAATTTGTAAATAAAGAAATAATAAAGAACCTAGAGAAAACCTGAACTGGTGGCTTTCGACTCTTTTTCTGCTTTGGTACGGGGCATTCAAGGAAAAAATACTCTCATCCAACATTTCTCGGGAATACAGACCCAAGAAAATGTGTGTAGTTCTCTTACAGTTTGTGGCTGAGGTGTTTGGCAGATTGCCTCTTTCTGTGTGGTTGCCAGGGATTGTTGTCCTCCAAAGACTTCATGTACAAGATAGGTCACCTGTTGTTGCACCACCTGAGTTTTCTGTTGAGACACTCGATAACCATTTAGTCCAAGAAAATTCAACAGATTTATTGTCCATACAAGGCACTCTTCGATAGTTTTTGTAGCAATTAGTAGATCATCTACATGTTGTAGGAGTGTTCCCTCCCTAGGCAGAGACTGACAACTGTTCTAATTCTTTGGCCAATTGATTCCCAAAAATTGTGGGACTGTTTTTGAATCCTTGAGGTAAAACCGTCCAGGTAAGTTGGGTTTTCTTTCCTGTTCTAGGGTTCTCCCATTCAAAAGCAAATATGTTTTGACTTTGTTCTGCAAGTAGCAGGCAGAAGAAAGCATCTTTGAGATCTATCACCAAGAACCAAACGAGATCCTCTTGGAGTTTCGTTAGCAAAGTATAGAGATTTGCAACCACTGAGTGGATACTTTTAGCAATCCCATTGACCGCTCACAAATCTTGCACTAATCTATAAGTTCCATTAGGTTTTTTCACTGGTAGTATAGGAGTATTAAATTCAGATTCACATTCTTTCAACAATCCTAGTGTCAAAAATTTGCTAATAATTGGTTAGATCCCTTTTCTGTCATCTATTCTCAAGGGATATTGTCTCCCAATTACTGGCCTGGCTCCTGTCTGTAATTCAATCTTAATAGGGTCAGCCAATTTTGATCTCTCAGGAGCACGGTATTCCATACTCCTGCATAAACCTGATTCATTATTTGCTCCAAAGAGTTACTATTGTTTGCTGGTCCTGTATCAGTTGCCAATCCTAATGCTAAAATCAGTTTGTCTTCAGGTACTTTAAATCTCATTTTTCCCTCTCTAAACTTTCAACGATATCCCTGCCTAATAGGGATTTAAGTGAATTTGGCAGATAGAGGAATTGATGTACTCCCATCCTTTTCCCAATTTTGTATTCTAATGGTTTTAAGGAAAAGGCATTCTCTGGTTGGCCTGTGGCCCCATGACCTGGATATATTTTTCACTTTTAGGCATTAAAACTTGATTTAAAACTGAAAATGTGGCCCCTGTATCTATTTAAGAATTCATCTTCTTTATCATTCCCTAGCTGTATCTTAACCAGCGTGTCTGCTAGGGAAAGATCTGTTGGCCCCTGTCACTCACTGTTATCTGTTGCTGCAACAACAGCTTCCTGTGTAGTGTTCAGTAAATTTGGGCACTGTTGTTTCCAATGGCCTTCTTCCTTACAGTAAGCACACTAATTTGGCTTTAACCTCCCTTTGGATTGATTTGAGCCTCCTCTACTCTTTCTACTTTTACTTCTGCCTCTGCCTCAACCCCATGCATGTTCTTCTCTTTGATTGTCGGAGTTCAGGGCATTCCTCTGACTGCCCTGGAGGGTTTGAGGTCCTGGCAGGGGGCCAGAGACCCCCATGCACAGACCCCTGAGAGACAGCAGGGGGTAAGAAACCCCCCTGCACAGAGCCCCAGAGAGACACTGTCCCGAATCTCAGTCCATGGAAAAGTTTTCAGCTTGTGAAATGAATTACAAGTCACGAGAATGTAAGAAAAATAGTAGTAATAGTAGTAGTTAAGTAATCACGGGGTGCAAATGTAGAATATTAGGATTTTTAGAAAGGGGTCAAAAGAAAAATATGGTGGACTTGGGTGTGGTTCTTGTTCTTTTTGTGTTCTTCTTCTTGGTATCCATTTTTCTGCTGTAGTGGTTCACAGGGATTGGTGTAGGATAGAGGTGACGTCTAACATTAGCAGTAGGTATTGGTGATTAATGGTAAATAAAAGATACGTAGAAAGTAGTATAAAAGTTCTGCCCGCCTGTTGTGGGCAGGGGAGTTGCTTCATGCCTTTGCTGTGAGACCTTCGCAAGGCACAGAAAGAATTTGTAGATAAGAAATAATAAACAACCTAAAAAGAGAAGACCAGAGATGGCGACTTTCGACTCTTCTTTTGCTTCACCACAGGGCATTCAGGGAAAAAAGACTCTCATCTGTCATATCTTGGGAAACAGAAACCCGAGATTTGATGTTGCTCTAAAGCTGCCACTATGGCCCCTGTGAGTTTTTAGTGTCTTGCTTCTAGTGCAAGCTGTTACTGGAGTCCCTGGGCTCCCTCCCTCATCTGGGTTGTCTGAGTCATCTCCTTTCTCACTGTTATGAATAGATGTGGGGGTTTAGATAAGTCCCTTCTATTTGCCCAGGCCTCTGGCAGCAGGCAGTAGCTTTATTGAGGTGGCCAGCACCCAAAACCCATTCTCATTCTCAAGTTCTTTAATAATGGCTGATTCAGTCTACTATAGAATGAATTGTTTATTTAATAGACACAAAACTAACAGACATAAGACTTAAACTATATACTACACAGGAATAAGGACAAAAAGAGACTACTAGTAGATATATACAGCACGGGGTTAAAGGTACCATTATTTTACAGCTAGTGAAGAAATACTATAACTTAGGATCCAGTGTTTCTTACCAACCAATTTGTGATGGAGCACACATCGAAATTCTTTCCCTCACTTCCCAGGAAAGTAACCGCAGAATCTGCATCCAAACTCCAAGGAGAAGTCTCGAACACTTGCCAGGGGGTGTGTATAGGAGGCTTCTGCCTCTGTGATAATTTGTGTGTCTTTTATAGTTTGAAAAACAGTGTCTCTCAGTCAAGAATATTTCTTTTATCTCTTCCCACATCTGCTCTCCACACTAAGATGTTGATTCTTAGCTGTGACCTGAACCCTTTTGGCGCCAGAGATGACCCCTTGCTGAGCCTTTTTGACCCACCTGGTTATCTCTTCCATATGCACCAACCATCTGTGGTAGAGAGGGGGAGGACACGTCCTGCCACACTCAGTTTCTAATCTACTGCCACTAGGTGGTAACTGAGGGGCCCTGGAGACTCTCCTGAGGAGATTAGATTGTAATTCTAAGAGATCAACCTATCTATCTTCTTCTCTATCTCCCAGGTTAAGACATCTCTGACCTATACTACATGCAGAACAACACCTCATTTTTCTTTTACCTCCATCCTTTTCTAGGGCCAAAACTAAGGGATCTTGTGGGGGTAAATTAATACCACACCCCCTCTGCCATTCAGGCTTGTTTCTCAGAGCAAAAAACATATCCAGGTAAATAGCTTCATTCTATTTGTTCTCTCTTCTTAAAAACAACATTAACTGCAATAGAGTATTATATTTTAAGGTCCCGATTACAGGCCACTTTTTGTCATTTTCTAATTTATATAGTGGCCACCATTGATTACAATATTTAATTAAATCACTTTTCTTTAAATTTCCTCCAGGGATCCCTCCTAAATCCTTCCAGTGAATCAAAACACACCCCAACAGACTCTTTTTGACAATCTCCTTAGTGTCGGCACTACCCATTCCTGGCTCTATCCAGATGCCCACGCTTTACAGCAAAAATTATCACTTGTGTTCCTTTCTTTACTCTTATTCCGTGGATACTGCACTGACAACAAATTGGGAATCTTAGTTTCGACCTGCACCAGCATTCCTGTTTCCAGTGTTGACAAGCAATAAACACGAAAGGATCATACGGTCCACTCCCACAAAATCTACACCGTTCTGATCCGCACAACAGACAAGGTAACAGAGTACAATATGGCATAAGCCAAAAACCTTTTAACAGACACACAGGCAAGAAAGGAAAACTTATTAACAGACACACGGACAAGAAGCACTAGTCATATAGAAGACACAAAATGACACACACAACAATCAAACCCAAAATTCCGAGACCTAGGTCAATACTTGAAGTCATCAGACTTCCTTTTAGAGGACTCTAACATCTAGGGGACTGTTGGGGGTTGAGGTGTGGAATTTTCGGTGAAAAGAGGGCAGTGGAATTTTTTCCCATTGTGTTGCTAATGATGCACTGATGGCTGGGTACTTGACTGGAGGGAAGAGGGGAAACAGGTTTCACTCGGGGATTTTTGGAGCGGAGCGGTCACGGCAGTTTTTTGGGGAAAAAAGGAACTGATTCTTCTGCTGCAGAGTCCAACCCAGTCCAGTTTCCCCTCTGGTGTAGGGTAAGACCCTGCTCCTTGGAGCAGCCACTGAACTGGGACCCTGATACCTCCTGCCTCGCTGCAGGAGGGGCTGTGTCCTGTTGCTGCTGTGCTGGGAGTGGGATCACTGTTGTCCCGGCCCCCTGCTGTTCCTTCAGCACTGCTCGGAGTTTTCTTGCTGCTCTGTAGCCTGCACCCCCTGCATGGCAAGAACCTCCCTGTCTTCAGCTCCAGAGTTTTCTGATTCCACCTCCTCCATCCCTTTTCTCGTCTGGGACCGAGACGCCATTACCGTGTGGTCCTGAGCCTGGGATCATCGCACCTGCCCTGCCTGCCGGGAGCCTGCCAGCGCCCCTGCCTGCTGTGACTGGAACTGCACCAAAGGAGAAAGTGCCTAGGGCCAAAGAAGCTGTTCCTAGGTTCCTGGGGTTTTTTTTCTGTTGTTGTTATTGTTAATGCAGTAGTTCTTTTTTTTTTGTTTTGTTTTTGTTATACATACTAGTAAAGGACTGTTATTCCTACCCCTACTACCCGTGAAGATTTTAAAGTGCAGGAATGCTATTGTCTTTCTGGCTCCCTACAATCCTCTCAGGACTCTAGCTCTAGTGGCAAGGCGCCTGCCACCAGAGAACCTTCCCCAAACCCCCAATCCAATCCCTTTCCCCCAGTTGTAAACCCCCAAGTGGTTTCTTTGTTCCCTAGCCCCCAGAGTGCTCCTCTGGGAGAGCAAGATGGCCGATGCCATGTGGCTGGGCCTCTGCCATGTGCTTTTTCTTCCCACAATCCCCTTCTCCCTGTCTCCTCCCTTCCTACCAACCTCTTTCTTGCCCCGAGTACCTCCCCTTTCCCTGCGTCGGCCCCCTCAGCTCCACCCCAAGTGTCAGTCAACCTGGACCCTCCCGTTGCTCCACCCACTGGTCCTCCCATGGCTTCACCTCCAATGACATCACTGGGAAACCCTACCCCCTCAGGTGGCTCCACCCAAGTTTCCACCCCCTGGTCATGAGGCTCCGCCCATCCCCCTGGTTCCCACACTCCCCCACCCGGTTCCCATGGTCTGGAACCCGGAAGTGGCTGGCCTGGGGACCCGAGCCCAGAATTAGATACCATTCATTTTGCTGCCCCAGTTTCATACAATCGTGAGCCCAGAGGCCTGTCCTGGAACAGGTGAAGGGAGTTGCTGAAAAAGCATTTCAAATCATGCTTGCAAAAGATGTTAAACAGAGTTATATTACTATTAATCTCCTTCTGAGCCCTTCTTAGATTTTAGAGAGGTTGCGCACTGTGGTGGAGAGTCAAATAGAGGACAAGGAGTTGCAGCAAAAGGTGATCCTGGAGGTGGCACAAACCAGTGCCAATGATGTTTGCAAGAGGATCATCCTGAGTCTCCCTGTTGATCCACTACCATCCCTGGATCTCCTCATTGAGACCTGCACGAAACGGGCCATCATGGGCTCAGAAGAACAGCAGAAATGGCCTGGGCTCAGGAGCAGGACTGCAGCAGCAGCAGCCACCATCCCATCTCAACCACCAGTGGCTGGGAGGGTCAAGTGCTACCAGTGTGGGTGGGAGGGACACATGATGCGGTTTTGTCCTTTTAAAAAGAAAACAACACACTCACAGAGAGGGGAAGGGGGGCATAGGGAAAATGTTCCAGCTCCAAAAAACTAGCAGTGGAGTGTGAACCTGTCCCGCGTGAAGAGAAAAATGGGAAAAGTTGCAGGGTTAGGGTTGTGGGGCAACCCAATTCTAGGAAGATATGGGACCCTGAGGAACCCTCAGGGGTGGTAACAACTAAGAGTAGAAACGAGCCATTTAGGCTCAAGCTAACCACAAGTATGCTTTTTGACACACCAGACTGGCAAGTGGTCACTGTTGATCCTGAGCAGATGACCAATCTACAGCAGAGTAACAGTAAGTACCTTGTTGTTGGGGATTTTAAGCACACTCCCTCTGAGATCGAGATTGTTCCAGGAGTTTTGAGCTACTCGCTCTCCTGGTACGTTGTGTCCATCCCCTCCTCTTCCTACCGAAAGGCCAAGTCATCGCCCAGGCCATACCATTGCCTCGACTGCCCTATGATGATCTAGATCTTTCAGTCTATTGGGTAGAAATGGTAGGAGAGGACAAGCCCATCATTTGGTGTGGGCTCAAGAGGGAGAGGGATTTTATCCAACTCCAGGGGATGATGGACACAGGGTCAGATGTGACAGTCATCCCTTCACACAAATGGCTGTTACCTTGGGAGCTGCAACCCGTGGCTGGCAAGGTCACAGGTATAGGGGGCACACAATTGGAAAAGCAGTCCAAGAGCATGGTGCAAGTTGAAGGACCAGATGGACAAGTGGCTTCTTTGCGCCCAATTGTATTGGATTCTGAATTTACCTTGTGGGGAAGAGATGCCATGTCCCAATGGGGAGTTAAACTAGAAATCCCAAAAAACCCTAGGGATTTTAATAGCGGCCACTGAACAGCACCCATTCCAGAAACTGACTTGGTTGACTGACACCCCAATCTGGACTAACCAGCAGCCGCCGAGTAAAAAAAAGTTAAGGGAGCTTGAGAATCTCATAGAGGAGCAATTAGCTAAAGGCCACATTGTTGAAAGTAACAGCCCCTGGAATTCTCCGGTCTTTGTCATCAAAAAGCCAGGGAAAGACAGGTGGCACCTCCTCCACGATTTGCAAAAGATCAACGAGGTAATCAAAAATATGGGACCATGACAACCAGGCATGCCTTCCCCCTCCATGCTCCCCCAAGATTGGAATTTGACTGTTATCAATATAAAAGATTGTTTTTTCCATATTCCCCTAGACCCAGCTGATGCTCCATGGTTTGCATTCTCCATACCCTCCATCAACAATGCGGCTCCGAGAAAACGATACCACTGGACTGTATTACCGCAAGGCTTATGCAACAGTCCCACTATCTGCCAGTGGTATGTGGCCAAAATACTGTCCCCAGTCCGTGCTAGGGCTGGCGAAGCGATCATCCTTNGTCCCACTATCTGCCAGTGGTATGTGGCCAAAATACTGTCCCCAGTCCGTGCTAGGGCTGGCGAAGCGATCATCCTTCACTATATGGATGACGTGCTTGCGTGTGTGCCCCTAATGACAACCTACTTACAGAAATTCTAGATGAGACTATTACTGCTCTGACCACTGCAGGATTTGAGTTGCAGCAAGAAAAGGTGCAGAGGCTGCTGCCTTGAAAATATCTAGGGTTCGAGATTGCCAACCAGACAATAGCACCTCAGAAGGTGGCAATCAGTGATAAACCTAAGACCTTGAGGGATCTCCACCAGCTGTGTGGGTCCTTGAACTGGGTCAGGCCCTGGCTGGGGCTCACCACAGAGGACCTGGCCCCTCCCTTCCATTTGTTAAAGGGGGGAGAGGAGTTGGATTCTCTGAGGGCTTTGACTCAGGAGGCTCGGCAGGCGTTGGAGAAAGTTCAGTCAGCAATGTCCAGCTGGCAGGCCCATCATTGCCGGTCAGACCTCCAATTTAATTTCATCATCTTAGGTA
>WAAE01000859.1:0-35126 GCA_013400495.1 Nicator chloris
AAAAAAAAAAAAGGCAACTGAGTGAAAGGGGAAGAAGAAAAGCAATTTACCTGCATTCTCCCACTGTGCTTAGCAAGTGTCACAAAAACCTGAATTATCCAAATCAAAGGGATGGAGATAATGACTGGACAGAACACTGACAGATAGGTGTAAGAGTGTCTTCCTTTTCGCAAAAAGATGACCAAGCAGGGAATTCTTGGAAATTTGCACATTGTGTATGCTCTAGATCCCTGTATTGAATTTACGTGGCTATACAACCCCCCCATCACATCTAGTGTCTGTTACTCTTCTGCAGAAATTCTGGTACCTATTAAATTTTCTACGAAATACAGGGAGCTTTTTAAATTTTTTGGCAGGTCATTTATGCAAGTGTCTGTTGGAACATCTTTTCTGGTTGTAGAACAGTAGAAGAAAAAAGGAAAAAGTGTCATTTAACCATGCAGCCACAGGTCTTCCATCTTCATCTTTGCAGACTCCTTATTTCTGATGCACTAGAGAACGGCTAAAGTGTAGTTTAAAATTAGTTATTCTAGCCATTAGGACTCTAATTTAACTGGATATTTAGACATGTATGAACTGTTTGACCTTGCTATAATGTTATGTTTATATGTAAGGTAAACATGTAAAATTTTATGTGATTTTCATCTTGATTTCTTAGCTAAACTAAAAACTAGCAAAGATGTCAGCCTTTTTTAAGAAGCCAGCATAGCAAACCAGTTTGCTACAACTACAACTCAGTTTGGTGAAGTTAGGCATTTTTAATACTTCACCTGTTTGGAGCCATAAGTCTTTTCTAGAAGACCAAAATTCAAGACCTTTTGCATTCTATATTTAGGTTTGGAAGAGGAGATGGTATGATAACTTTCTTTTCTTTGTGTAAACTCTGAATAGAAATCTCTAATATTTACTGATTTACACAATGGTACTAGATTTTCTACCTCTCTTCCATGAATTTTCCAGTATTTTATCATTTGTTGTTCTTAGCGATAATATGTAAATCAGAAGAGAAAAACCGTTCAGTCAAATGGATACTTTTTTACATTAAGACTATTTGCACCTTTCTTTTTAATAATTCATACATGTGCAATTTGATTAATAACCCAAGACAAAAGATTTGTGAAAACTTAAATAGTTATTAAGGATTAGTGCAATAAAACTAAAAAGCCGTATCTGAAATAAATTTCAATTGATCTGTTTCAAATTTATAATGCACTTTTAAAAGAAGTACTTTGAAGCATAGAAATGGACAGAAATGTCATTTAGTAATATATGTCCAGGCCAGCTTGATACATAGCTTAAGGTTTTTAGATTAAAGTACTAAAATACCTGAACTGAATTCTCATTCATAAATAGCAAAGAAAAATTAACAACAGGTATTTTTAGAATGATTTCTGAAATTGTATTTTCTAAATCAGATTGTAATGTCATGATGAGAGTAACAGAATATTAAAAAGGGTAGACAGTAGTTGTCCAGATTATCTAAGAAGAAGTTTCCAAAACACTGGCTTGTAGTCAATTTAATTTCCAAATATTTTTATGAATTTTTCAGAAAACACCTTTTCAAGATGTTATTTTAGTTATTTATGTACTGTGGTGTATCTCACAGTACATAAAAGGGTATCTGGAGCTGCTTATCTGAAGTATGGATAAATTTGTTTTGTTTAAATGAGTAGTTCCCCGTTTTGGCTATTATGAGACTATTAGCATACGAGGATAGAAGAATTTGTCTTACGGTATTTCCTCTTACACTTGGTAACTTTATGGGAATTACTAAGGTCAGTTATGTAATCGTTTTAACAGCATGAAAAATTAAATTGGACAGACTTAGAAGCATATCAAACTCTCCTAAGATTGATGTCATTCGAAAAGCTGTACACAAGCTCAAAACATGAGGCAAATATAATCTTTTCCTTTCTTGTAGTTTAACCCTGCTCAGCTGTTTGGTCAATGTCCCCCAGTGGACGGAGAAGAGAATTGGAAGGGTAAAAGAGAAAAATCATGTGATGAAGACAGTTTAATAGGGAAAGTAAAAGATGCACACACAAGCAAAGCAAATCAAGGAATTAATTCACTGCTTCCCATGTCAGGCGGGTGTTCAGCCACCTCCAGGAGAGCAGGGCCCACCACAGCTAACAACTGGGAAGACAAATGCCATCATTCCAAACATCCTCCACTTCCTTCTTCTCTCAGCTTTCTATGCTGAGCGTGATGCCATATGGATAGGAATATCCCTTTGATCAATTTGGGTCACCAGTCCTGGCTGGCTGTGTTTTCTCTCACTTCTTGTGCACCCCAGCCTCCTCACTGGCGGTACTGTTTGAGAAGCAGAAAAGGCCTTGATGATGTGTGGGGAGTGCTCAGCAGTAATGGAAACATCTCTATGTCATTAATATTATTTTGGCCACAAATCCAAAACACAGCACTGCAGGGACTGCTGTAAAGAAAATTAACTATATCCCAGCCAAATCCAGTATATTGTGTTATTGACTAAGTACACATCACAAAATGCATTCTTTTCCTATCTAATTTACTAATTTCTCTCTATCAGTTTGAAGTTTCTCATATGAGAGTTGAAAGACATATTAAAACATTTTTAATGTGTACATCACTATTTCTGTATCATATTGCATCATCTTTATGAAGCGAAGTTCATGGATGATAAAAATTCCAATTCATCTTTGACACAAGGTTACAGTGTCATATTTATCCTTAAGCTGACTGATGTTATGTGGCAAAATGATACTTCTGTTTCTGGGAGGGAGCATAGAAAGTAAGGTAGAATTAAGATCTAAAAATATTTTTTTAAACAATATTAACTGATTTACAGCCTTTTAAAACAGAAGCTTTAAGAAGTATTTCCGCAATGCTAAACGTATATGAGGATGCAGCACAGATTTGTAACTTATTTTTGCATGCCTAACATATATGAAAGGAACATTCTCAGCAAAAAGGGGATTCTTGCTGTGTTCCCAAATGCAATGAAGGTCTGTCCTGCATAAATCAGTTTTCTCCTTTTGGGTTCTAATTCTACAAAACAAGCCAAATGTCATCTGATTGTTTATACACAGAAAAAGAAAATAGACCAGTGCATATGTTTGTCTTCTTTCAGACCAGTGGATTTGGCTCTTTATTGGCAGTATTCATCAATGTCAGCATTTCTGAATTAATGAATTCTGCCTATGCCAGATAAGTGGGAATCTGTTATTCTAGTAATAGTTTTTCAAATTCCCATGAAAGGAAATACCTAAAATACTGCCTTATACAACAAAGAACACTTATTTTCAATATTGTCAAAAAGTAGAATTCAATATTAAAATTACCTTAGGAATATACTCCCCAGGAATGTAGATTGGTAAGGTTCTTTGAGATAAAGACATAAAAAGTAAAAAAAGTTCTGAAAATTCAGTTGCTAATTTACATAAAAATCATTAGATGAAGAGATGATATGGACTTAAGTCTTGACTGTGCATGCATTTTCCTGAATAAACTATTTATTAAGGCCTTTAAGATGTGATTCACTAAAAGGTTCAGCTTTATTTCTTAAGGATTTTCCACACAAAACCAATTTGGAAACTGTTACATTTAGTTGAGTAACATTTATATAAACATACAGCACTACCCTCATCTTGTAGTTAAAGAATTATCATTCCACTTTAGACTGCTGGAATCCTCTCATTTAGAGAAACATACCCTGGTGAGGTATGTGTAATCTTCTGTTTGGAAATCCAAGTAGCAAACCATGAGCTGACATCAGGACAGTTAAGAATCATAACAGAAGGGTGGAGTTATTTGTTTGTTTTTCTTACACAAGTTTGTTTCTTTCTTATTTTCTTCTATATTGTTTGTCCTTCTCGTTCCCTAAATAGCTACCTGCAGATGCTGACTTACAGCCTCTGCTATTGTCTACAAAGCCGAAAATATATTTGGAATATTGGTAGTGGATGGTGGTGGAATAGAGTAATGCAAATAGAAAAGCAAAAGTTAATTAACCTACTTGCGGTATTAAGACAGAATTTTTTGTTGGAGGGAGAATAGGAAGAAGGAGTAGGAATGGAGGGAAGCTGAAAAGCCTTTCTACCTACTGAAGGACTGGAGCTGTGCTCAAGGTGTGAATGAAATTAAGTGTTACTGGGCTGGTAACAGCAGAGCTAACACGTGTTAGATGGAAGTACCTTTAAACAAAGCTTAGGGATCTGATCTGTTCACTTGGAATGATTACTATTTTTTATAGAATAACTGTGTTGCGTTTTCTCCCTTTAATTCTGGAAAGTTTCTGTTAGGATTTGTTAGGGTCATTGTCAGTTCTGCTCTTAGAACCTATCTTTTTTCCTAAACCCAATTAGAAGCAGTGAAACTACTTTTTAGTAAATCACGACTTAAAATTGAGCAGAATATTTCTGCCGTGAATTCAACACTAGCTGACTAGCTATGTATTTCAGTATTTTTTGAGACTAACTTTGAAAGCATCATTGCTTATTTTCATATATATATTCTGGGTTTTGATAGCCTCTGTCTTGCTAGCTGTTATACATAAATTGTCAGCAGTCTCTGCAGCTGAAATCTCTGATGAAGAACAGCAGAAATTTCTCACATGTTTATATGTCCTAGAAGTATAATTACATGGAGTGGAATTCAGCTTTAAATTAAGAACTCCAGAACTGCCTTTGCTATGTTTTTACTCTCACAAATATTCCACAGAATCATGCCTACCATACATGCTACTGAAACCTCAGTAACAGTTGTGGCAGAATTGAAGGTACATGGTAAAAGACAATTGTTGTTCAAGGATGTTGTAACACTGACTGCAGGCAGAAATTGTTCATAACTTATTTGAGTAGTGAAAAAACTTGTATTGGAGAGACAAAAGAAGACACAGTTTTCTTTAAACTAATGCATATTCATGAAATGTGATTTGTGGCATACAGTTTGTTTATAAATATTGGAGAGTCTTTCAATGTTGAACTCTTGAGTTTGTAGCTGTCGGCCATTCATATTCATTAATCTCATCCTGTCTGAGAAAGCCCTGTTGAAATGGAAGGAAACTTACTGTTGACTCTAATGCAAGTCAAAGCCATGCTCCTGAAATTAATCTGGTTGTGATATGGAAATTCTTACTCATACCAGCTTTCCTTCTGTAATGGATCAAGCATGACCTGTGATAAATAGTACATGTCATTAGCATGTTTTCACTGCTAGGAGGAGTATGAAGAAACACCATGGGTGCTATGGGATTGAGACACTGCTGTCCTGGTGGCAACAGCTTTTGCTGCGCACCCAGCCACCCTCTGCTGAGCAGATGGGGGACAGTGGGTATGCAGGGATATAACCCAAAAAAAGGAGCACGCTGAGGGAAGAGCCCTCAGGCAGGCTGTTGAGAGCTTTGAGAAGTTGGGGAAATCTTCAGTGTGCTAATCCTGGAGGACAGATGTCCTTTACTTACACAGGGACACATACCTCTGCATATCTTCCAAAGCTATTAACTTTTTCCTGGAGTTCAAATTCTCTCCAAAATTAGGTGCTTTTTTTCTCTAATTTATTTCTTTTGTTTATTTTGGTGCAAAGTATAAGATCAGTGAGATACCAAGATGCTCTTAACCTTCCCATTTCATGCATCCATTTCTCTACAAATTCCCTTATCCTGGATTCATGGGTTTTTTTCCTAAATTGTCTGTCTAGATTTATTTAGTATAATCTCTCTTCTTGTTGTCTACATAAAAAGATCCTAAAGAACTTCTTGATCAAATACATAACTGGATTATGTAAGGGTCTCTATGTTAGATGACATTTATCCAAACATTGTAATGCTAAAGTCTGTAAACCTGACAGTAACACAGCTTGACCATGTCCTTCATACAAGTAATGTCAATTACTTCCACCTGTGACTGCAGCTTCATTAGTTCAAATGTATTCACTTATGATTCTTTGAAAATAAGTCAAAGAAAAAAATGTATGTCTTTTTAAGACATAAAAAGAAAGATAATAACAAAAAATTCACCCCACCTTGTTCTTCCACCAGTACAGAAAACATGTAATGCTTATATATAAACATTTTATATTCTGAAGAAAGGGGGCCAATGAAGTTGAAAGCATGAGCAGCTGCTCTTTTTTTTCCTTAAATAATAAACAAATTTTTTACACTCGACTTTTTATTAAATAATAATTATTTGCTTCATCCAAGAAAAAGCCATTCCCAAACTCTCTTTTTAGGTCTTACTTACTAATTTATAAATATTATAATTCCCTGCTAACCCTCCAAGTGCATAGGATCTTTTAGTATACCATAAGAATTTTGCTAATTTCCGTTATTAAGTATCTCTGTCTTCATTAATGAGATATAAATTCTCATTATAGACAGATCCTGTCTGTGATATGGTGAGTTGAAATGAAGAGTTACAGTGTATTTGTACAGAGATGGTAGAAACACACAATCATCACAGAATGGCTTGGAAGGGACCTTAAAGATCATATCTAGTTCCAACCCTCCAGCCATGGGCAGGGATGCCATCAACTATATCAGCTTGATCAAAGCCCCATCCAACCTGGCCTTGAACTCTTCCAGAGGTGGGACATCCACAGCTCCTCTGGGCAGCCTGTTGCAGTGCCTATGAGTAAAGAATTTCTGATCTAATAATCTAATTTCAGTCTCTCCTCTCAGTTTAAAAATATTCCCCTTTGTCCTATCATTGTCCATGTGAAATGTACCTCTATTTTATAATCCTTTCAGTACTGAAAGGGTGCAGTGAGGTCTCCCTGGAGCATTCTCCTCTCTGTGCTGAACATGCCCAGTTCTTTCAGCCTGTTCAGAGTAGAGGTGCTCCAGCTCTTTGATCATCTTTGGGACCACCTCTGGACCTACTGTAACAGACTCATATCTTTCTTCTACCTGGACCCCAGAGCTGGATACAGTGCTCCAGCTGTGGTCTCCTGAGGGCTGAGTAGAGGGGGATAATCACTTCCATTGACCTCCTGGCATGCTTTTTTTGATGCAGCCCAGGATTCATTTGGTCTTCTAGGCTGCAAGGGCACATAGGCATGTAATGTCCAGCTCTTCTTCCAAAAGAACATCCAAGTCCTTGTCCACAGGCCTCCTCTCAATTACTTCTTCTCCTTGTCCTTACTCATGCCTGGGACTGCCCTGACCCAGGTAACGGACCTTGCACTTGTACTTGTTCCCATGGGCCCAATTCTCAAACTTGTCCAGGTCCCTCCAGGTGAAATCTTGTCCTTCAAGATGTCCTTCAGTTGTGTCAACTGAACTGCTCAGCTTTATATCATCTGCAAATTTTCTGAGAGTGCACTTGATCTCACTGTGGCATTGATGCAGGTGTTAAAGAAAACAGCTCTCAAGGTAGAACATCATATATATTAATGGTATGGAATCTTTTTACTCTTGCTGATCCAGATTTAGGAAACTGAAAAGATCTAAGACTGAAATTCTGGGGCACTGATACAAAACATCCTTATAAAAGAATGAATTAATGCTTTCCATAATTCCTTTACTAGGGAACAAAAAGACTTTTTTATAATCTCTTTCTGTGTCTTCAATCAGTATCAGCAGAATTTCTTTTAAGACTTTGAAATGTGGAAAAAAAATGATAGTTTATATTAGTAAATTTGAAAATATTATGAGGTTATTTGTTCTCTTTCCATATGGAATCTTACCTCTACATGAATTTATGTATTAATTCAGACAAAAGCTCCATTTAAGCTAAAATCATGTCCTAACTGACAATAGAAACAGCTTTACTGCCTCTATGACTGGTTTTCATGTAGACAGTTTATGTTTAACAGACAGAGCTCTCTCATAAATTATCCTGTTCTGGGTTTTTATTGTTTGACAATATGTGTTTAAAGTGTAGTATTATATGGAAAATATTTCCACAATAAAATTGTGTGCCATGTGACAAAAAATCCTCTTAAATATATCCCCAGTAAAATTCTAAATGAATTGTTTCATCAACCTTTATTAGGCTAACTGAAGCTGACATGAATATTCATTTAGCATTTAATGACATCTACATGGAATATACCATTTAGCATGGGATGAAGTTTCTCCCACCTGGAAGAGATAGACATGGCAAGTTTGTTGTGGCACTTCAAAGCAATAACAGTTATTTATAATCTTGGATAAATAATTGCCCAAGAAGAAACTTGAGTGGTATAATGTGTATCTTAAAGAATAGATAAAAGAATACTTAAGAGTCACTTCAGCTTAAATGTAGGAGGAATATCTGGCAGTGAAACTTATCCTGAAGGGCATCTAACATCACAGTTTTGTTTATCATATTTTTAAATTTCATCTGTCAGTTTAGTAACTTCTGCAATATGTGAAGCCAAAAGCCTACATGGGCAAGGCTCGTTAATGTGTTATTGGGAAGATTGAGACTTTCTTACACATTAGCTACAATTCTTGATGTAAATGTTCAGAAGAGGGGGAAAACACCAGCATCTTTTCAATGAATTCCATTGGAACTAAGTTTTTAGTGTAATTCTGGTAGAAATAACGTACAGAAAGATCTAGAATCTCTCCTGATTTCTGTGAGCATAGCTAGTGTCAGTCTTTATGCCTAAAATGAGTATGAAATCATTAGGAAGACAAATGTGGTTAAATTAATTCAGAAATGTGTAACAGCACACACTGGAAACACTACCTTTAAAAAAAAAACTAAGAGGAGAAAGGTATACAGAATCTCTACCCTTTCTTTGACAAATACATACAACAATTTGCTGCGTTTTAAATACTGTGATTCTATCAAGATTCTAGAAATCAAAGATTGGACTTTTTCATTGGTTTTCTCCATGAAAATTTTATTTATTCAGTTTTGAGACCTATCATAGAACCACAGAGTCATAGAATACCAGGTTAGAAAGAACTTCAAGAATCATCTGGTACAACCTTTCTTGGCAAAAGCACGGTCTAGACAAGATGGCCCAAGACCCTGTCCAGCTGAATCTTAGAAGTGTCCCACACTGGGGATCCACCACCTCCCTGGGGAGATTATTCCAATGGCTGATTATTCTCATTGTGAAAAATTATTCTCATGGGTCCAGTCAGAATCTTACTCCTCACCTTTTGCATGTGAGTCCTTATAAAAAGGGAATCTCGATCTTCTTTGTAGACACCCTTTAAGTACTGGAGCACGGTGACAAGGTCTTTCCTTCTCTAGGCTGAACAAGCCCAGTTCTCTCGGTCTTTCCTCACGTGGCAACTTCCCAGTCATTGATCGTCTTTGTGGCCCTTCCCTGGAACCTCTCCAGCCTGTCCACATCTTTTGGTATGGTGGGAGTAAAACTGAACACAGTAGTCCAGGTGTGGCCTGCCAAGCCCTGAGCAGAGTGGGACAATGACTTGTTAATCTCTGCTGGTGATGCCGTTGTAGATGAGGCCAGCACTCTGCTGGCTTTCTCTGCAGGAGCGGCACACTGCTCGCTCACACTGAGCTTGCTGCCCACCAGGACCCGCAGGTCCCTTTCTACAGACCTGATTTTCACTGCTGTTTGATTCAGATGAGATACAAAACAGAAGCAAAGAGCCTAATTTTATGGAGCTTATGATGTTTCTACTCTTGTACAAAGTAAGATACTATAAAAAGATACATCAATCAATGATTTAAAAGTTGAAGATTTTCTGAGATAACTATTCACAAACTGCAGATCTAGAATTAAAACGGCATATAAATAGGGATTCAATATTTACAGATCCACATTTTACCCTGGAATTTAATATAGGAAATTTCTGACTCACCAAGAATATTGCTTTATGATAACTTATGAATAATAGTGAATTATACAGCTAAATCAAGGTCACCTGAAAGATATTTAACATATTAGTCATAAGATCTCTGGTGGAGTTCATTAAATGCATTTATGAACCACATAAAGTGTGTTCTCTTCACAATGGTTCCTTGAATAATTATTTCCATGCTGATGAAAAAATGAACAGTATTTGCTAATTACAATATTTTCCCCATTTTTGTTCTATTCTTAGTCTTTATGGTTATGGATATTATATATAAATTCAACAAAATAACTAAGGAAGCAAAAAGAATTGCAACATGAAATGCTAGAACTTCCATATTAAATAAATCTATTGTCTTTTATATTGTCTGGGGTGAAAAATATTACTCTCGCATCTCTTTTGTTTTAGTACTCTAGATCAGGGTGATGTAAGTAATAGTTCACTGTATAAAAAGCAATGCAAGATAAGTATTTTAAAATAGCTGTACAGTAGAGTGGTGATATACCACTATTGTGATGCATTGATGCCAAGGAATTTATGCATCTGCAGGTTATTAAGTGTGGCAGAGGACTTCTGAAAGGAGTGACAGATTTTGGATATCAAAGTCTGTTCCTCTATCTAAATGTTTTCTTAAATTTTGATTGTTATTCAGTATCCGTGTAAATATGAAAATCCTAAACCTTCCCAAATCAAAAAAGGCAAACCAAATCGAACCAAAACAACCTAGACTTCTCCATTCTTAGGGAGATGCTTCAAGATGAAACTCCAATTTCCTTTGGCTGCAGTTAGATTCTTTGTGGCTTGCTTGAATTTCTGGCTCTGTGATCTGCAGCGGGTGAGCAGCAGTCCTTTTATGAAAAAAAACAAAAAAAACCCAAAAAAAACTATTTCAGAGGAGATAGTAGCTGAGGAATGAAAAATCTGAATTTTAATCCTGTCAAGTGGAGGCAAGAATAGGACCCAGGCCTCCCACATAATCTAAGTGTTTTAACCAATAGGCTATTATGCAAATACCAACGGCACTGAGATATAAAGTGACGGTGATTACTGTGCTTTGTGCTGAGTTCAGTGCTATCAGTGTGTGTGGGAGGCATGTTCAAAGTAGACAAGTTGGGTCCAGCTCTGTTGTTTTGTTTGTAAATCACCCGAAACCTTAGCTGTTCACATACTGTCTTCAGTGAAGGTGTCTGGTCTGCTGGGAGTGTACCCTGATGCACCTTTTGGTGTCAGGGGAAGAGATGAAAATGTAAGCACTCTACAAACTCATTGGCATCATAGTCAGGGGATTTTGTGAAATTTTTTAAATTGAATTGCCTAGATTTTATATTGGCATGCTTCAGTCCTTTTCTGGGCTGCTGTAGTTCATTACAGTTTAATAAAAATTAATCTTAAAGAAAATTCCAAATATCTACATATAAAGTTGATTTTTGAGTGATTGTTATTGGTGTAGACAATTCATTTGCAAGAATGGTTGTGGCAGTCAGACTGAAAATTCTTGGTCACTGAGGGTGGCCAAGGCAGGAAGGAGGGAAGGAAGAATTTTTCTGTGAAATACTCTTCTCCTCAAAACAATTTGAAACCTTAATTTTTTTGTTTCACATCTGTTTCCAGGTTTGTCACTCCCCTTGTTCTCCAGGCTAAGCAACCCCATCTCCCTCAGCTGCTTTATGTTTAAGGTTTATGTTACAAACACTTCACCAGCCTTGTTGCCCTTCTCTGGAATGCCTGCAGCACCTCAATGTCTTTTTTGTGAGAGGCCCAGAACTGCACACAGGATTTGAGGTGCAGCCTCAGAAGTGCCAAGTGCAGAGGGGTGATCACTGCCCTTGTCTTCCTGGGCTTCCTCCATTAAGTTTCTCAATTAAGTCTTGATATATGCGTATAGCTTGTTTTGGCTAAATCAGTTTAACCAATTAAGTCAATTTAAAGTAACAGCAAAGGTGAGAAAATGAAGACTCTACGCTGGGTTTGCCACAGTGGGTACACTTGCATGAGCTGCCAAGTGAACTACTACTCTAATTACCTTGTTTTCATTGCTTTTTTAGTTAGCCTAAGTAATTAGTCTAGTGAGCATTAGCTTTTACGAACATATGTTTTTCTTCTTTTCTTTTTTTTCCACCTTCAGTAGGTCCAGGGAGGAAGCAAAAGCAGAGCTACATAAAAGATATTACATTTGTGTATTTTTAACTGGTAAGGCTTAGTATTGTTGGACATGCTATGTGCAGAATTATCAGTTTGTGGTAATTAGTTCATCACTTTCATTGGTAAACTGAAACAACCTGTAACTATAGGAAAGAAACCTTTAGAACTCTATTGAATGTTTTGTTGATTAGTTTTCAAAATGACATGTTGGGCTTTCCATGGACAGCTTCCACTGGATCAAAATGTTTACTTCACTATTCTCCACGTAGAACAGGAGTAGAGCAGGAAGCAAAGGAAAAAGCATGAACAGGGCATGCAAATTATTTCTCAATATAACTTTTGGGAAAAGGAAGTTAAAAGCATCCAAAAGTTAGTGTAATAATAATGCATAATAATAATAATAATAATAATAATGTATAACAATGCTGACTCAATGCTGACTTGGTCCCAGTTTATAGCATAGTCCACTTACACTTTTATTCATACCCACAGTGAGTTGAAAGCAGGGTGTACACTTCTCTGTTAAACAAATACACCAGCTTTCATTTCATAAGAACTCTAAATGACTGCTAGATAGAACTAGTATAATGCTATTAATGTGCTCCTAGTTAGTATTATGTTTTGACAGAACAAAATAAGGAAATCTTAAGACTGTGAGATTAATTCAATTTAACAGCTTTTTGTCTTGATAACAAAGTAAAAATAGGTTATTCTGATAATTAAGTACCTGTAATATGCCTAATATGAAAAGTTCTAGCACAATATTTCATTGATCTGAAATTTAATACGTAGGAGAATTGCATAATAGCGGTAAACAGACTATAGAATGTCTTGTTTTATCTTCTCCCTTTAACTGTGCTGCACGAACAGCACAGAGTGAGTTCAACATATGATTGCACTATTGATTTAAACGCTTAAAGTTGTGCAATCAATACTGTATGAAGCCATTAATGGAAAGAGGTCATGTCATCATATATAGGAGCTTGAGAGCAATTTTTTTGTTTTTCATAGATAGTGTTGATTGTGCTGCTAAAAGAATTTGTGAATTCACCCTGGCAGGTGATTTGAAGTATTGACTTGATTAAAATAGTATATATTCTCTTTAATCAGAATTAAAGATTCAGTTTTGATTACAACGATGCAAAATTAGTATTTTTAATCATATATATAGGGACAGGCATACTTGGGGAGCACTGAAACTGGCCCTACCTCTGTGAGAAATGCTTGAGAACCCATGGTTCCAAACTGATGAAAAGACATGGATATTCTCATGAAGTACAGCAGTTTCTTGATCTGAGTTTTGGTGTGGAAATACTTTTTAGTCATGCTTGAATTCTGACAACTTGGTTAAATACTGTCTTCTATACTTGTGATCAGGAATTAGTTTTAAATATTAAGTTCTTTAAAGATTTTGTCACTGCTTAATTTGCATGTATTTTTTCTCATTGTTGAAAACTTCATTATGTTGGTGCAGGATTTACATGTTAATTGGGATGTAAATGTAATGGCAGATCTTCAGTAATTTGTAAATGAAAAACAATGCCTCATTTTTAGGAAGGTCACTCTTTCTTTCTTTCTTTCTTTCNTCTTTCTTTCTTTCTTTCTTTCCTTTTTTTTTTAATGACCTGAAACTACACCAACTTCTACTGTGCCACTCTTCAAACTGCCATGTTCCTTCTCTTCTGACCTCTTACAGATTTATTGATATATGTCTTTTGGAAAACCTTCAGAAAGTAACTTTGGATTAAAGTAGTACTTTCCATTTCATACAGAAACTGAATTCAGTTGCCAGAGGAGGATTTTGGACTCAATGATGTATTATAAATGCATAGGATGAAACTGATACATGAGAACTGCAGTGAGTGAAATGAGTTTATGCCACCAACAGGCTAAATATGGAAATACACATTTACCAGTGTGAGATGGTTGTTTTACAAAATAATTATCCTTAACCTGTCAATCTTTTTTCTTGGAGGAAGCTTACTGAGTGCATTTCAAAATCTGGAGACCTAGAATTCACAGCTGCTGGACACCAAAGTCCACAGTTTCAGTACCCAGGTTTGTTTTGTGTCTTATTCTAATTTTGCCTCTGTTTTCAGTCTCTCACCCCTGCTCACTAGAGCAGTTAATAGTCTTAAGAATTTTCAGTGTGCTTCATACATAATGACTCTTTTGCACTCAGTTTTCTAAATAATTATTATAACTTTTAAACTGAAAATGAGAATTCAATTTATGCTCAATATTGTCTCAGTGCAAGCCACAATGTAGCATCCTCTGCTACTTCTGTGCTTCATCATAAGGCCATGGGTTGAATTTCCTTAGCTCTGTGACCTGATGGGAAATAAATTGTCTGAAAAATGTTTTTAGCTTTTCCTTGGATGAACAAGGCAATGTTATCTCCAGAAACAGTGTGAGGAAAGTGGTTGAGGAAAGAAAGCAGAAGGAAAACAGGCCTGCCATTTTAGCAGGAATCTCTTATTGTACTAGGTTAAACATAATGCATCTGGAAGAACAAACATTTTCCAACCTCCATTTAGCTTGAAGTTTCTTTTTTTTTTTAAAATTTAAATTCTGACCCTTTTATAAATATCTATAGTTCAAAAATTTGACTGCACTTTTTCAGTAAGTAAACATCATTAAAAATGCTACTTTTTCCTACCATAATTGCTGTTCTCACATTGGTAATCTATTAACTTGACAGATTTTATATATATTTGCATTTGGGTCTGAGAATAGATTTAAAATAGTTGTAGTTATGTCATTAGAGAACAATTATGAAGATAAAGAGAGGAAGAAAGCTACACTTTAGGGGGCAAAGGTTATATATGTGGTATAGCAACACACTCATAAAAGTATTTTTGTTAGTACTTGCTTCCATCAAATTTTGGACCTTTCCCTTGATATTGATAAAAGGTTATAGACTTTATTTAATCTTGAATCTCCCATTCAAGTGAGTTGTTTTGCTGATGAGAAAAGATCTGCTAAGTAAGCAAGAGCTGATAATAAAGACTGTAGAGTTTGTAGTAACCTCAATAAAAATCTTGCAGTCTTCCAAAGAAGATATTAGGCTAGATACCTGTGTTTGCAGTATCTGTGCTCAGAGATAAGAAAAATATTTTATGAGTCAACACATAAGGTTATTTGACTGTAGGTTATTTGGCCTTGTGCTTTGATCTGAAACCAGCATATTTCATGACTAGAAAATTATTTTCTGAAAGAAAGAAATACAGATCTAATCAGACATATAGGAAATATAAGGTTTCCCTACATGTAAGAAACTTTAGAAACATGCCAACTAATCAATATGAGAGATTAATCCTAGGGATCTGTCAGAACTATCTTTCTGTTTGGAGATTCTGGGACTGATTCAGAGCTTTGAATCTCCAATCAGGGCATCTTCATGGATGGCTCCAGATCCAGAAGTTGAGTTTGTTTAGCTTTCTTGGTTCTTTTAGGCTTTCCAGTTTGATAGTATCTCATTACCAAGTCATGGCTTCAAAGTTTCCAAGGTATTCCTAGTAAGTCTAGTATACTGTAGACACAATGTTTTTTATTTAGGACAGTCACAAGGAAGTACCTGAAACATGTAAAAGGAGCCAGTCCTTTCTGTAAAGGGTCCTATTGCAAGCAGAAAACACCTGAACAAACTCCACCTGCTCAGAGGTGAGTGACCTGTAGTTTCTTGTCGCCAGCTGTGCAAGCTCATCAGAGAGTGGAATACATGATCCTGTTCAAATGATCCTATGCAAACATCAGGGACAGGTTGGATGGGGCATGGAGCTACCTGGTCTAGTGGAAGATGTCCCTGCCTATGGCAGGGGGGTTGGAATTAGATGATCTTTAATGTCCCTTCTAACCTGAGATATTTCAAACTTCCATCAAACCTTTCAAATTATTGTGAATTCCTGCATATAATCTGGAGCATGAGTAACCCCTATATCTAGGTGTATCACTCTCCTAGGTTCTTACTTGGTAGTTTTCAGTAATTGGTTATCAGAATGGGCAAGGTCTTCTTCTGCCTAGGAGATAATTAGAGAAAAATCCCCTTTCCTGCATAGATGAATAACTCACACCACTGCTTCAGATACCAAAAAAAGTTATGTACATGGTAATTTCAGTGTTAATATTTGGACTGAGGCACCAAAATATTCATTATATGCACACTGCTGAGGAATTTCATGTAGTCTGCAAAGCCATGGCATATATCTAATATGAAGAGTGGTGTGTGATGCATTGTCTCTACCTTCTGTTTTTTCACTGTATGTTACAGTGGTCAGATGATGTCACAACATTTATGGAATTTGGAAAGAGGAAAAAAAAAGCTTGGAAAGCTCTTTTAAATCTGGAGGAAGCACAGATTGTTTCCACTCATTTATCATTAACGAGACAGCAGGGCTCAGCATCTTTCCTGTAATCCTCAATACATAAGAGACTTGAGTATGCATAGGGGATTTTCATGTTACTATTTTTGTAAACAATGCATTTATGCAGCTTTTCTGATGCATAGAATAAATTTTTGAATTAAGAATAGTGAGATACAGTGGAGAAGAAACCTCTCACTTGAACAACTTGATCACAGTCTCTCACAAAACATGATCAATGCACAGAATAATAGAATTTAACTTAAAAAATCAAAGTCAACACTAAAGAGAACATAAGAATAGCCTTTTATATTGCCTTACAACTCAAATTAGTTCCTTCCTTTATTAAAGACTGATTTGTAAATTTTGCAGCCCTGAAGGATGTGCAGTGATTAATCACTTCCTCATCCTTGTGTTCCTGTTTAGTTTTATTTAGTTTCATTTTTATGGAAAGAAAAAATTGCCGAGTTGCTTCTCTTCTGTTTATTCCTGGGTTTTCAGAAGTTTTGCTTTCTGCTGATCCTTTTTTTGTCAGCTGTTGAAATTGATACATTTCTCATACTGTCAAAATAAATACGCTTTGACAGAATTGTAGTGATCTTAATGCCTAACTGTAGTATATGGTACTGGCAGTATAATTTAATAAGCAATTGCTTTTTGAAGTCAATTACAAAGTGTTCCTACAAATCAAAAGAAAGATTTGAAATAGTTTCCCTCATGAAAAGCCTATAGAACTCTTTTACATGTGAAAACCATTTCATAAATGCAATTTTTGCTTCCAGCATAGTCCTGAAAATATTTGTGTGTGCATGTATATATATACACACATACATATGCACTATATGTATATATACACTATAAACAGACACATATATATGCACTATATGTATATATATACACTATATATATGTATATATACACTAAATAGATATAAATGCATACATTTTTAGCAAGTTTACTACTGCTTCTATTAAAAAGTTATGCTGCTCAGAACTTGGCTCAGTTGCTGCAGCTGTGGTATGCCTTCACAGGATTGAAGCCAAGAGGTAAAGCTGCTTCTTCTTTTAAAGCTTATAGACTAGGAAAAACCCAGCACTTTAAAATACAATTAATACAGACTTTCAACTTCTGGCATCAAGAGAGAACTCTCTGCTTAGTTCATTAGACTAACACTAATATAAGAGCAAATAATATTTTTCTTCTTTTTCAACATTAATGAATATCTATTTATAAATACACTTTTCTAGAGAGAAGTCTCATAATTTTTTTTTCTATTTACTTACATAAAGGAGATTTAAAATTCTAAAGTTTGAATTAAACATATTTATTTTGCTTTCAATTAAGCCTATTACTCCTGGTTTCCCAGCAAATGAAGATTTGTAAGGATTTCTCTTTCAATTTTAAATGTACTTAACAATTAATTTTGTCTCTGTAATTTAATAAAATAATAACTAATCTTTTGGTATTAATTCCTTTTGATAGAATGCTTATAATTTCTGGTAAGAAAATGATCTATAGAAAATTGTTGTCAGGGTTTATATATTAGATAAAATTAATTCATTGCATAAATTTCACAGATTCCAGAGAAGTGCTAAAAAGTTTTTCAACAGTAATGGGTCAATTCCATGCTCAAATGAGCATAAGAGGTTTCCTAGAGGGAGAACTGGAATGACTTGTCTTTTCTAAGTTTGATCCATAGTTAATTGTATTGCTGAGTTGGTAAGGAGAGCTGGTATTTAGCATCTCATCAGATAACCACGTAAGAGTTAGACATCTAGTCTGATCTCAGTTTGTTAAAAAGATAATAGAGAATGACATTTATAGGTGATTCATATCTTTGTTAAGTTTATATCTGAGATAAAATTGAATGATTCACACTTCTAAAATTCTCATCTATCTCTAAAATGGGAGCCTTGATGACTAGTTTAGATTACATGACTAACTTTGGGTGGTTAAAGTTAAGTGAGAGTAATCCTGTCCACAATGATTTTACATATAGGCATAATACGACATTTATAAGACTTCTAGAAAACTGTGCTACTGAGTACAGAGGAAGAATCAAATTTGTGTCAGAGTTGTGTGTTTATAAATGACCACCACTCATTGAATATGGAAGAAAGTTCTCCAAACCAATAATGGGAAAAAGAAAACATGTAGAACAGGTCTACACTGAGGACAGCCTTAACAAATTGTTGTAGGAGGTGGTCAGTTGGTCTGATAGCTGTAGAATTTGCAGATGGAGATAGGGCAAGTAATTTTGAAGCAATATCTTCAGAATATGTTGCAGATGATGAAGAAATTGTGGTTGCAGATTAAATGATGCATGGTAAAGAGAAAACATTGCTCATGGGAGAGTTTGAATTTTGTGGAATAAAACAGGATTGTTAAGTTTAAAATGAGACTTTATATTTTCATATTGCATATTTGTACATGTTCTATTTCATTAGAAAACCAAACAAAGGCAAATCAAAAGCAAAAACCTGACATATTTTAATCTCTAGGGTATGGATGATAAGTAAAAAAAAAGGAAAAATGGACAGTAGAATTTGGGCTAACTAAATTTGGGGTTTGTTTCTAGAGCTTTTTTTCTAGGCAGCTGTGAATAAAAGTGAAGTTGAGTTTTCAAAGTGTCTTTTAAAAGACCTCATTAAAGACTTAAGCAAGTTTATGAAAACCATATATACTTCAGAGTGGACCTAATTTATGTTGATCTGAATATGCATTACAGACATGAAGGGTAGCTCTAGAATAAGCTAGAGCTAACATTCTAATAACATTTCCTTTGTAAGTAGAAATGTTAAGACAGCTGAGTACCACACTGTTCTCCCTTGGAATGCATGCACTTTATCTTACAATACCAGCTGAGGCATTCTAAACATTTTATATTTTTGTAAATGCTGATTTGTTTCCAGGTTTCTTCAACTGAAACCCTTCTAGTGAGGCAAAGGCCTAGATTTTGTCCTGGATCTCAGATCTTCTGCTTTCTTTCTTTCTTTAGCTAAAATTCAGAAATTGTTTGGGAAATAGGCTTGAATACAGGTCTTCCAACTGTGTGATGAAAGAGCAGTCCTACAGAGAAGGACTTGGGATACTGGTGGGTGCAAAATTGGACATGAGCTGGCAATGTGTACTTGCAACCCAGAAAATCAACCATTTCCTGGGCTGCAGCAAAATAATAGAGACCAGTGGGTTGAGGAAGGTGATACTGCTCTTATGACACCCCCCCGAGTGCTGCCTCCAGCACCGGGGTCCTCAGCACACAATGCAGACCTGTTAGAGCAGGTCCAGAGGAGGGCCACGCAGATTATTAGAGGGCTGGAGCACCTCTCCTATGAAGACAGGCTTAGAAGGGTTGGCGTTGTTCAGCCTGGAGAAGGCTCTGGAGAGAACTTACTGTGGCTATAAGCCTCCTTGAAGTGGGCTTATTGAAAGGAGAAAAACTTTTCACCAGAGCCTGTAGTGACAGGAAAAGAGGCAATGGTTTTAGTTTGAAAGACGATGGATGTAACGGAAACAATTTTTTATGATGAGAGTGGTAAGGCAGTACAGCAGGTTTCCCAGAGAAGCTGTGGCTGCTCCATCACCAGAAGTGTTCAAGATTTGATGGAATTTTGAGCAAATAGAAGGTGTCCCTGCCTGAGAAGGAGGGGTGGACTAGGTGATCCTTTCTGGCCCAAACCATTCTGTGAATTTAAAATTGTGTTTGATTTTCACAGGGGTCATTGCCCCATAGTTTTCCTCTAGCATAAGATTTTGAAAAGTATAAGGTCTGCATAATTAAGAAGCTTTGGTCAACTAGACCTCATATGGTTTTTGAGGCAGTTGCCTCAACTCTAAATGGGGAGCAGAATTTTTTGGATACTTTTCCAAAACACTTAATGAATGCTACATTCCTGGCATATTTCTCTTTGTGGGGAAATTTCAATCCCTCTTTAGAGGATAAATGTAATCAGTCTACTCGTATAAATTTTCTGTCACAGTAAATATTAGAATTTGGAAAAAGTGAAGCAGCAAAATTGTGATGACCTAACTAAAAGTTCTAGATTTTATTTTGTATTACCTTCTATTCTTTTAAGCAGCTTATTTGTGTGAAGAAGAAGAAACATGTTTTTTAGGAGAGAACAATAGTGGCATTGTTCACTATTATTCACCATTCACTTACATTGTTCTCACAAAGTAAGAGAAGTGGTTAAGGAATGGACGGAGCCTGGATGTGAAGGAGAGATTTTAAAGAGTATGGACATGTGATCATACAACTAAAGACTATCAGCATGCATAGCTAAAGAAGCACCATCTATGTTTATGTATTTTTTGGTTTGTATTTTTTAATGGGATTAAGGCATATATTTATGATTTTTCTCAGACTTTTTAAAACAGAGCCCCCCAAAACTAACACATCTTTTGCTTTTCTTTGTTGCAGCCTTTGCCCATGGATCTAGTTCTTTCTCCCACCTATTCTAGTTCAGTGTTTCTTAGTTTTTTCCATTCTGGGAGTGGAAGGTGTGAGTGTGAGATCGTGTGTGCCTGTGCGTGTGTGTGTGTGTAGCACTCAAGCACACTATGATGATTTTTGGAAAAACACCCCCTCTTGCTCTCTATGATACCATACTTTGCTCCAGTCCAAAGCAACTGGAAGCCTGCAGCACAGAGAAGTCGCTGACCCCTCGTACAGCTGGGCTTGAATAGGTACTATTAATGTGTGAGGATGAGGTACACACAGTCACTGTTCAGTCCCAGAAACCACATGGAGCCTTAGCATGCTTCCTGAGGAAGGACTCAGTGGAGATGTTGCCTGTTCTAAAACTAGAATTCAAACTCCAAGTATGTTTTCGTAACTGACTCTAGTTGAACATATTTTCATACAGGTAACAGAGACATACAGTGACTCCATCTCCCAAGCACATTTTAACACAGAAAAGATACTATTTTCCTCTAGTTTTGACTTTTTTTCTGAAGTAGAACTAGAAAAAGAAATAGCTAATATATTAGCATACCCCAAAGAAATAATAAATTTTAATATTGGTTGAGCATTTGGGAGAAAATTGCCTTAAAACATGTCATGCTACTCTTTCTTGTAAGAAATGGTGCAATTCAACAAAATAATGAGCACCAGCAGTAAGTGCAATACAAAAATGTCATCACTGCATTTATCCTTGATGAATACTGTATGAACTCAAATCAAAATATTTGTATGAATAGAATTTCATTGTAAAAAGCTTTTATTTGCAACTAGTTTTAGTGCTAAGTAGGACCAAAACCACCTTTATGCTAGTAGAAAAATTCACAAGTCATGTTAGTAAGAACATAGCACTTCAATCCTGGAGAAGAAATCAAGACCTTCTCACTTGAAGCATTAAAAAATACTCCAACTGAAAAAAGTCAAAACTCTGCACTTACTAAAGTTTTCTTCATTTTCAGTCTGAAATGAAAACAGCTTTGTTACAAATGAAACAGATTATCAGGTCTTATATATAAGCTAAATCTCCAGAAGTATATCACCATCACCTGCTTGCTTGTTTTACTGATTCACTCAGTTTTGTTAATTGCAACGATCTCTTCTGTTTACTGTTCTGTGCAAATATTATTATCTTTGTAAGAGGTGAGCTCCTGTCTCTACTTTGGGCATACTTTGATTTCACAGTTCTGACCACACACCTTGTGTACTGCTTAAGGAAAATGTGTCTGCTAAGGATCAAAACTAGTTTTGTTCAAGAAGATCATTAATCATTTCAGTCACTGCCCTTTTTGAAAGGTAAGTATTTTCAAGAAGGCTATATGTGAAAACAATGGTCTCATGGAAGTTTTTGGTTCAAGGAATATCTTCCCACCTTGCAAATCCAGTATTTCAAGGTTTCAGACACATTTTCCCACTGTGAAGTTCCCTATTATTGAATTATTTCACAACTTCCTTAATTGGCTGATTGAAGAGCTGACCTATAGTACCAAAAATTTAGTTCTTTTATGAGAAACATGTGTGTTTTTTCTCTATTATTCATAAAAGGTTTTGTCTTTGTGGGGAAAGACTTTCATAAGAATTACTGTGGTATTTTACTAAACGTTCTTTGTGGCCTTCTGTAACTTGCTGATAGTCCAGCTAGTCCAGCAAAGAAATTATATCATTCTCATGTGAATGCCAACATCCCAAAAGAAATTTCCAAGGTCATTTTTCAATTCATAGTGTCTGTGAATGCATCAAGATGGCATACTTGGAGGATTCAGCACAAATTAGGCATAGTGTTACAAACTAATAGATGATGTTTAGTGAGCAGGGTCTGTGAAAATCAAGGATCAAACTCTTATATTCTTACAAACTACTGTTTCTTTGTCATAAATTATTGCTCAGTATAGTCTCATGGTGGCAGTCTAATCCATGTGTATTCCTTTCACTTGCTTCCTACTGAGACAAACAATAATAAAAATGTTTTACACAAATATTAGGCCTGCCAAAGCTCACATAGTAGGAATGCTTCATGAGAAATTGAAAAATCCTCTTCATTATAAGAAATGGTTTAAGAAATTCAGTAGTAGCTACTATTGCTATTAATATTGATCAGCTACTATAACTATTTATCAGCCTGGCTGTTAAAAATGCTTCTTTTTATTTGGGGAAAACAAAACAAAAACAAAACAAACAAACAAAACAACAAAAAAACCCCCACCAAAAAAACAAAAAGGCAAAGGTTTTACAAAGAAAAGGGAACCAATGTAGTTAGCTCTGTAAATATTATCCATGAAGGCAATAAAAGCAAAGGCTAAGAATGGCTAATATTCTCCTTAATAATGTGCAGCTCATTAGAGCCTTTCAATGAAGAAGAGAACAAACCAAAGTGTTAAAACATAAAAGATATAATTGGATGTTATTCAGAATCTCATGTGGACAACCTTTGATGCTTCAAGGTCTATCCCTCCTCAGTGATATCTCCTGCTTTGTAGAGCTGACCAAAGTCCTGAGTCTGATGTATTATATATATCACTGACTAATAGCAGATGTCTAGAAAAACTAAGAATGTAATAATATTTTCAAAGATGCTTCTAGATCTGTGTATCTGAGAGACTTGCTAAGCCGGAAGTTTGCATTTCCTTTTAAAATTATCTTAATATATCTTCCATTCTTTTTTTTTTTTCTGTTGCTAATTTTCCTTTTGCTACAGTCCAACTGCTTTCTTGTTGAAATGAGTTCCACTGTTTATTTCTAAACTAGGTGAAAATATATCTCCTTTTGGTTTGAACTTATCAGCAGAAGGAATGTTATGAGAAATGAAAAGAGAAATGAAAAACTGGACAGATGAATAATTTTCTTTCTGTCATGCCGTGGACCTCTCCCACTTTTGCCCTCAGCAGTCACTTTCACAAACTAAAAATCAGTCTATTTAGGCTCTCTGTGCAGAACCTATTACCTGCTTTTAATCATCCTTATAATTCTTATTTACACCTTTTCTGGTAAGATAGTGAGCTTGAACTTTTGTACACAGAGCAGATTAGACAGTAAGCTTAAGCAGGTTTTAATGGCAGTTCTGTTTTTTCCTCTAATAATTTTACACATTCTGTTGACTTTTGACTGTCATGGTTTTATGAACAAATTACTCCAACAGTCCAGTTACTTCAAGATGGTTCTCCTGAGTTCTAATAGGTAGCTTGGAACCCATTGCTATATGTGCAAAATTCAGGTGGCCTTGCACACAGCATTACTGTACCTGTGCCAAAATGGAATTTCTCAGTATCACAGTCTTCCTGCAGCTGTTCACATAGTAAAAGCAAGTGAAATTGCAGCTAAATTCAGTATCCCCTCTGTCCATCATGCAACTAAACAGCCAAATAATCAGGAAAAAGATTTAACAAATGCAGTAAACAGACCTCTTCCTGCACGTGCTTTGATTACAGGTCATGTATACAGGGGTTTGTCTCAGAACCGTAGAAATAGCAAAGTAATTGATAGAGTATCATTAAGAAGATCAGATTAGAGAGTAAATAATAAAATGTCATTGCCAAAGAAACATTTGAAAATGAAAGCAAGGCAGGAAGGAAGGAAGGAGATACAATCATTGTATGAGCTGGAAATTCAACTAGTGTTACAGTTGATCCAATGTGATGCAGCTGGTGAAGACATGCCAGCTTCTATCAACTGAAAATCCACAGTGTGACACAGAGACAGTTGGCTTAAAGAGGGCAGAAGAGAAATAACTAAGTCAAAGATATTTAATAATAAACCTGTTTGTTGATTTTTATTTTTGTTTTGTTTTGTTTTTTGTTTTGTTTTGTGGGTTTTATTTTGGATAGCCCAAATTGAGGGAAGCGTGTGTGGGGAGGTGTCTCATGTTCTTCAAGTACTGTAATTCTATGTGGTAATACTTTTATGTGTGACCTTTGATGTTCTGTTTGCTGGCTCTGGTTGTTTTAATAGCCTACAGAATAAAGACTTTATAAATGTAAACATGGGAAAATACCTGTTATGTCAAATGACAAGAATCACAAACAATATTTGCTTAATTTTGTAATAATTTTATTTATAATAGGTGTGGTATTTCATAACCAGATTTTGTTTATAACCTATACAATGCTGTGAATCTTAAATTTGTTTTCAAAATACACTAATACATCAGATTTTTTCTGTGAAATTGTGAGAACATTGTGTGCATGAACTGGAAGACTGCAGCTCATGACCATGCCTTGACTTACACAGCCTCAGGTATAGGTTACAATGACAGAAAGAAGATGTTATGGTTGCAGCTAAAGCAAATAATCAATTTAAACAGTCAATAATATTGCTGAAGCATCACACAACATTTTGCTGTCTGTCCTGCAAGCCATTGTGGACAATTTAATTTTAGAGTTTCTACCACATGAGCCATATGTTCAATGTTTTTCACATACATATGATCATGTTCCTCCCTGAATAAGGAAAGTTGTAGATACAAGGGGGAACTGAGAGTCAGATGGGCTAAAGCCATGACAGAACTGAGCACTTTCAGAATTTCAAGAGTATATCATACAGCTGTAGTTTAATTACTATTACAATGCTCATTGAATTAATAATGTTTAGTTGTCTGTATAAAAATTGTGGAGTTGATAAGGCTTTTTATTCTTAGGGACAAAAATCTAACTAACTGGAGCTTGTTTTATGGTATCTGCTAATTGACTATTCACCTCAGTTAACATAAACATGTTTTCAAATCACTGCTGTTTTCTCTGTCTTTTTATGTTTTGTAAGAGAAATGTGCTTGTCAGGTGAGATGTGAGACAGCATGACATAATGCAGTCTGATGTAACATTAGTGAAAGCCAATATTTTAGATTCTTATCCTGCTCTTGTCGAGGGCCATGTGCAGCCTTCCAGAGGCATGTGCACTTCTGTTGAGCCATTCCAATAGCTTCCCATTTGGATTTTTTTCTCCTGGAAGCAAGATAGAAATGTAAATTATTAGAGTCTGTATTTACAAAGTAGATTCTTCTGTCACTGAGGTCTGTGGATTCCTTGCAATTGACTTCAGTGGGTGTATGATAACACTCCTGGACACTTCCATAGTCAGACAAACTGTGCTACTGTTCAGAAAGGCTAGGATCTCAGGACCAATGCCTTCCACTCCTCATCACTCTCATACCTCAACTATTTCATTTAAAGTCGTCACTTGATTATCACAAACATCAAAGCCAATAATTTTAGGCCTAGAGAAAGGACATACCGTGTTGTATTTGTACCTTGTCTAGAAAATTGTTTGCATTAGAATATGTGTCGAGCATAAGGGTATCTCCTGTGAGTGGTAAATTAAAAATATTCTAGAGAATCTCCATGTCATTTTGTGGAAGCAGTAACTATGAACATTAGAATAGCTCACAGGTCTGAGAGCAATTCTGCAGCACAGACACAGCCCTGACATGGCAGATCAGCCTACATTTCACCCACCCTGGCACAACCAGCTTTAGCAGTGCCAACATGAATATCATCTACTTGCTATGCTGCTTCTGGCTCTGCATTTCCTGTCAGTCACACGGGTTCCTGAGGATGAGTCAATGATGCAGACAGCTTTTTTCTTTTGTACATTATTTCACATAAAATGAACATAATAAGGTTTTGCTTGTAATATTCTTGCAAGGAGTAGATCTCTTCTGCATATTTCAATTATGACTTAATCAAGGATAAAAAATCCCTTTGGGAAATCGAGTTCAGGACTAGTCCCTGAAATTGTGCTTGTGTGTTGTGATGTAGACACAGTATGTGAGGGCACAGGCTACATGAAAAGCCTGAAATAAGTTCAGTTTCTTCAATTTCATATGATTTACCTCTCATACATAATTTGGATGATTTTTTCAATTTGGTGTTTAAAAACAGCATCCAGCATAATTCCATGAGAAACTTATGTGTGATATATAGTTGGAGAGTTGCACTGTTAAGTGAAATCATTCAATTACGTAATGTCATAAACATCCTCTTGCATATTTGTAGTTTCAGTTTGTACTATCATCTAAGTCACTTAATGTATTTGAATTCTGCTTTTATTTCTGTAGCATATCTGAATCATTTGCGTGGGTTGAAGGTGTTTAATTAGTAAATAGACATACTATATATAAATTATTTATAAAATATTATTCTAATCAGCTGTATCTCAAAGCTGATGCTGATTATATTTTTCTTGCAGTTCACAACATTACTTGCTATTATTTACAAATATGAATAATTACTTGAGATTTACAAAGTGGAAAACCTAACATTGAAACGTTCTATTTTATAAGGGAGAGTAAATCTAGATCTTGTGAGGATAGAGAGAAATATCTTATTCCTTACTCATTTTATTCCAGTATGAGCTGGGGGCACCAAGTCAGACTAGGAGCATTTTGGCACCGTTTTGAATTCACGTAGATAAGGCCAAAGGATTTGGAGCAATGCTGAATCAGACCTACAGACCTTACTCATTCAGTTGTGAGTGTTATTGATACTGCAAGATGGTGGTTCACTACTCCAGTCTGAATATAGCTGTGCATAAATCTTAGCTGCTGACATGACTCAGGCACAGCAGCTGCATCACCCTTCATGTCATCCCATTGCCCCATTAAAATAAGAAATTACTTTAATACTGTGTAAACATATCAGTAAGATACAAAACATAAGGTACTAAATTTCCTGTGATTAAGATTATTAGAACACATCATTTCACTTCCAGTCATGAATGTCTTGCACAGCTGTACTTTGATTTTATAATTTCGAGGGACTGTGTGCCTGTTGCATCATTCCAACTTCGGTTATGTTAATGAAAGTCATACATTGTATATGTTTCGTGTGTAAATTTCTGTTTTATGCCTGCATGTGTGGCCCTTTAACCTATGTTTTGGTTATATTTGACTTTGCTAATGCTGCAATACTGTGTTCTGTTACAATGTTAATTTTCCATTCTTCTTTCTTGTATATGCATTGCATAGTGCCAATATTCTGCTTTATATAAAATTCACATCTAAATCAGAAGCACAAGTGTGTGCATAGAAATAATGCACCTGTCCGGAAGAATGTTTCATGATTTCTTGAAATAGATCCATAAAATATAATTTTTAATGTTATGGATAAAATTCTTACTAGAAAATGTGCTTTTATTAACAAAGTGATGGTTTTAACATTAAACCCTAATGAAATGTCATCTGATCTTTCTAAATTAAATTCTAAAAATAAGTCTTCCATCTTTTAAAACTAAACTTCTCTAATGACTATTGAAAAATTTATTGTCACTCATTCTTTTTCCTCATTATGACTTAGCCATTTAATTTGGAAGATAGTATTTGTCCTTCTCAGTTGATACCAGCTGACTCCACTCTGTTTTAAATGCAAAGAAAGGATGAATTCAAGTAACAGAGATGAACAAATATGAAACCTTTTCTGGACTGACTGTATGGACAATGGAAAAAATGCTGGAAAGCGTGCTGGATAACAAAAGAGATGCACAAAGTAATAGCTTTCAGGGAAAAGAAAGTATTTAATGTAGATGATGTTCATGGAGCAGTTACAATGAGACAAATGGATTTTTCCTGGTCTTCAGAATTGGGCCTTTTGACAGTAAGTTCTTAGTAGCAGCTTAAAACCAAACTGCTTGAACTATGGTACACTCTTCAGCCTCATGGTGTAGGCATCCTGTGACAAAGATTATAATAAGAAAAACTGCTGTAAGATCCTGACATGTGAGCAAGGCTCTCAGTGAAGTGGTCTGGGAGAGTGGCATCAATAAAAGGCATCAATAAAAAGTGAAAGTCAAAGTGACAATGCTGAAGTGATCAGATTTGGTACAGACAATTATCCTGTATGTTCCAGGAGTCTGGCAGCAGAGAAGGAAAGAAATCCTTAGAGTAGTTTGCCTGCAGTTGTGTTGCTCCTGTCCCAGTGAAGCTCAGAAGAGAGTTTCTTTTATTGTTTGAGCGTTTCACAAACAATGAAATCAGCACTTTCCTTTTATCTACCTGAGCTGTACAATGTTCTCTAATTCTACCAGCTGTTGCTAAGTAACTGTAACAGTAATAGTGATGTTTACCTAAAGCCTCAATTTATTTCACTTTATCTTTGAACAATAGAAAAATAAAATCCTACCTGTCCTCAGTGATCTCCATTTGCAGAATGAGTCTGCATCTATGAAGAGTACTCTTTTTTTCCAAAGGTACTAAATCTGCCTTTAGTTTGGAATTTTAAAATATAGGATCTTACTCTCTGTAAAATAACTGTTTCAACACCGCCTTCTACATATTTCAAATCTGGTGTAGGACTTGTATTACTTTCCTCTCTGTTTGATACATTTTATTTTCTTCATTTTGGTGAATTTTTAAGAACAATTGGAGAAAATTCAAAGGAAGAAAGAAGAGTGTGTAAGATCTTTTGCTTTACTGGGATAAAATACATATTTTTGAAGGAAAATGCATAAACCAACTTCATATAATCTAGCTGCTTTTAATTAAGAACTTACTGCCGTGTCAGAAGGAAGCACAGTCAAACTGTAGCTTTGAAAGAGCTATTATAGTCTTATTATTTTTTTGCCTCTACTAACCAGTGACACTGAGTTGATAGTGTTATACACTGGATTTGTTTTTAAAGTATTAAAAGTCTTTTTGAAAAAAAAAAAAAAAAGTATTTCCTGTAGATAGAATATTGTCCCACATTTTATTTTCCCATTAACATTTGTGAATGCTGATTTATAGGTCTTTTTGGGCAATCCAGTATTGAAAAGAGAACATGAAATATCTTTTTCTCAATTTGTAATGGCAGTATAATCCAGTTTATGGATAATATACATTTCAGCATTTAGAACATCATTAAAATAAAAACTTTCACATTCCAGCAATTAAGATGTTTTGCTCTGGTACACAGCAAAGCTAGCATTATGGCAGAATTGTTTCAGAATTTCTGCTGAATAGTAATATTAATCTTTAACCTTTAGGACAATTTAATTTCACTTAAGTTCTGGATAAAGACTTAAGTATACATAGGAAATGGTCCAAAAACCTAGCTCCTGACTCTCATAGTACTAATCTGAGACTTTAAAAACACCAGTTTTTCTGTTTCATCAGCATAGTCAGTGAATATATATCCTGTGGCTAGAAGGTCTGAATTTAAAATGTTTTATAGATTGATGAAGTTCCAATCACCTTGTGAATATCTGCATCAGAATTTAGAGTTATTACATGCATTCAAGCATCTCATATGAGAGGACTCCATGAAGGTCCTAGACTGGTCACAACCAAAAATTGCTGGGTTTAAATAGACCTGTATTTAAAGGAAATACATCTGAGTTTTGTAATTTAGCTGGCATTTTTCCTCTATTTTTACCCTTAGCACCAAGCTACAGAATATTTAATGATTCAGAAGCAACTGATAGTGTTTGGAAGGGTTGAATCCAGCAGCCCACAGAGGTGAGGCTGCCCCTTCTCTTTCCCAGATGCAAGCAGTGAGAAGGCTGAGCAGCTTTTCCCAGTAGGCACACAGAACACAAGAATACACCACGTACACAGCTGACTGCATGGATGAACAGAGTCAGACATGCTCACACTCACATGAATCAGGCAGCACCAGCAGCCTCACTTGATTTCTCTTCTCTGGCCCAGGGCTGTTGTGTTCCACTCACCCACCCACGGAGCCGCCTACAATTTCCCTGGGCTGCAGTAGTCACCCAGCCCAGGGTCTTGTCCTTGAAGAAGCCTTCCTGTGTTCCTCTCCTTGTCCCCTACTCATCACCACATCTGTCCAGAAGTTCACCATCACCCACACACTCGCACACCTGCACTGGCTCCGGGTGCTGCACTGCAGCCAGGCAAGCTGGGGCTGGCACAGGCTGTCACTCACTGAGGTCTTCCCAGTCACTGCCCCCCAGACATTAATTATTTCAGATCAAATAACTTTGAAAAAATCTCACTAATTATCTTGAACTATTTTTTCCTGAGTCTTGCAAAAACATAATGGGTAAATTTACACTGTTCTCATTTCACATTGTGCTAAGACTGTCTTAAGTGTGGACATTTTCTTGAGCATTTCCTGAAGCTGGAAAGTGATGTTGAGCACAGCAAGTGGACTCTGGTGTGGGGCAGGTGCCCTGCTTGTGAAATATCTGGGGCATGTTCCAGGTATGCCAGTAAAGATGGTGGCTTGCTTGTGAATAAATCTTCAGTGATGCCTGAATTAAAAGGTTCCCAGTACTTTCTGATTTAATTAGTTCCCTGGAAAGTGCCTCATAATGGTGTTTTGAGGTTTTTTATGGATTTTTAAAGGACACTTGAAGAGGCTACATGCTATTTAAAACAGTCCTCAAAGAATAGTGCCTATGCCTCTCTGGCCATTCGACATTTCCGTTCTTGATTGAAGTTATTTAAGAAATAGCAGTTTTACTGAGTAGTAAGATAGTCAGAAGATGGTTTGAGGTTATACTAATGAGGAAGAATTGATGAAAGCCCAGTGCAGAGCACAGCCAACTGATGGCAGGGGCTGTGGGGCCTGCAGGTCTAAGTAGGGTTAGGAAGTGCTGGCAGATTACATAGAGCTCAGGAGAGGAGAAAATACAAAGAGAGAATACAAAAACACAAGAGAAAGGAAAAAGGGATGGTTGAAACAAGGTGTGCAAACCACCTGTTCATGTCTTACAGGTCTCTACTGTTCCACTGTCTTAACTGGTATCAGCAACAATTTAAATCTCTAGTTATGTGTTCTAGTTCAGCAGGAAATCATATTTGTTCTATGTGTACATAACACTTCTTTGCGCCATCAGGAACATTTCTTTTTTATCCTTTTTGATAAAAGTCATATTTACGAAACAGTTGCCGTCATGCATTTTGCTGCTCAAAGTCATTTAAGTTGTGGCAAATGCTACAGTAACAAAGTTCTGCAACTGTGCACGTTTGAGTTAAAGGAGTCAAAATTGCAGGCATGAGGTGCTCTGGGGCCATCAGAGATGTGTGTCTGAATTTGCTGTGCAGGAGAGAGGATTTAAATCTTTGCAGGCTCTAACCATCAAATCCTATAATTAAGACCTCACAAATAAGAATAGCAGGGATGTAATGGGACTCATCCTGCTGTATATCCAAAGCAAGTGGTCAGTGCTGTTTTGTACCAGAGGGAGATAATCCCAAAGTGACGTGAGTGAAAGCAGGTGTATCAGTGAGATCCCAGTAAGATTTAGGGGCTGCTGGGCCCTCTCTGAAGGTTTTTTTGGAAATAAAATATTAGTGTCCAAGAGCATTGCAGGCCAGCACTGTAAAACTAAAAATTACTCCTCTTTTGAACACAGGTGGAGCAAGTACCCTGCAAGAGATTCTTGCTGGGCCAGTAGATACTAACAACATAAAGGCAAGATTAAAGAAGACAGCAAAAAATATATATGCTTTGTAATTCTCATGCCTGAACTGTTCTCTGTGGAAAATTCCTCAATGCCTCTGTTTAAAGCTGAAAATTTGGTAGAACAGGTTATGAAACAAACAGACAAAATAAACAGTAATGTCACAAGCACCATGTATTATCCAGAGTTAAAAGACAATCTAGGAAAAAAATTGCTGCACAGCAAAAGTAATCTCCAGCTTCAATTCACCTCTGATGTCCATATTTAAAAGGGACCAGGGCCATTAAGGTACAAAGGCTGGAACACCTCAAATTTGTGTTAGGAAACTCTATTAGGGAAAAAATCGATTGACATGTGATTAAATATGATATATGGAAGAAAAAGTTTAAAATTATATGCTTTTCAAACCTATTGGAGTTCTCTGAATGAGTCAGCCTGAATGTGGATGAAGGTCATCAGAATTCCAAAAGACATTGAACAAGGCTCCCTAGTAACAGCTGTAAAGGAAATAAATGAGGTAGGGCATAAGAAAGTTGTACTTTGCTGAAAGTTTGGATAAAAGTTTTGCCTTCAGAGAAAATGGGTATTTTTTACGAAGGAAGGAGTCACCATGGCATCTCAAAGAAATCTGCGCTGGCATGTCTGTTCAGCATGCTCATAAGTGATCTGCAAAAGAGGCAGAACAATGAAGTGACTGTGATGATAGGAAGTGATGAGTTAATGAAAATGAGGAGCAATTGTGAAGAATTACAAAAAATAGCCTTATGTGACCAAGTGAAGGGGTGTTGGAGTGGTTGATTAAATTCAGAGTAGACAAATGCAATGCAATGTGATATACATAGTAATAAATGTAGAAAATCTAATAAATCACATTTTTCTATCTAAAATGACAAGCTCTAGCCTCACTGTAATACCAGAGAAAAGAAATCTTAGTTATAATCCATAGTCATATAAAATGTCAAGCTATTACTTACCTTAGAAAAGAAGATCTGAAATTAGTGGGAGAAGAGAGAAGGGGATTAAAATGATCACTGTGTAAATGATGTATACACATTTTGAATATTACAAGAAGTTTTGGTATCCCTGTCTCATGCAGGGTATAACAGAGCATCAAAATGGCCACAGAAAAGTGATAAAATTGCTAAGGTGCAAGGAACACCTATATGAAATTGAATTTTTGAACTTGGAAATAAAAGAAGCTGGAACATGACAAAGGTCAGTGAGATGCTAACTGGCATAGAAAGCATATGTAGAGGTCATCTCTATGTTCTCTTCATGCATAAGCTTACTGGGTTGTCAAATGAACCTAACACATGATAAACGATGAACAAACACAAAAAGAGATTTTTTGTGTGTTTTAGGATTCCCTCTACAACACCTAAATGACCCTAGAAGTTAGTATAGACTCAGAGGATGACTCGGAGATGAGTTCATGGAAAAGAACTATGATATCAAGGACTATTAAACAGAAAGACAAGGGAACTGGAATGTCTTTCTTTTAAGAAATTCCTGAGATGCTGCTCATGAATGGGAGGGATGTTTATTTTTGTTAAAGTCCTCCCTCTTTTGACTTGCTGTTGCAGAAAATGTACTGAGCAGAATGAGCCTTTGATCTGGCTGATCACAGCTGTTCTTACTTATTAAATTTACTAATGCAACAAATTCGTATTAGAAACTATTTCAAGGAATGAGGAAGATCCAATCTTGCTAGACATATATTCTCAGCCTCTGCAGCTGCAGAATGGAAGATGCTACTTACAGTCATAAGAATAAACATGACTTCATTTTCATTATCATGATTGATCAAAATATCTTCAGAATCACTGACTTTACTAGAGTTAGTTTTGATGCACTTCATAATTTTCTTGTTCAATATACATGTATCCTGCAAAAAATCCTATTATTATATAAATATATATATGTGTACATATATATTAGTCTTCCACAGACTACCTTGTGAATTACGAGAACTGCTCCTTTTTGCATGTTTTTTGTAGAAGCATTTGAAACTCGAAACAAACAAACAAAAAGAAGTCAATGAATATGTTAAACAGAGTGGGAAGTATGTGTAGAGGGATTATGTGATAAATAAACTTAAAGGCCCAGGAAAACAAAAATCAGATTATTTTAGGAAGTGTTTTCTAAGTTTTTATTTTGAGAATTTGTTCAAAATCTTCCAGCAAAGCAGTATTAAAATTATACAGATTCCTAGTGATTCTACCACCCATTTGACACCAGTATTTAGGGCAAAGTTGCAGTGTGTTGTTTTCTTCATTAGCTCTCACTTAGGGATCACAACTGAGAAATGTTGAACTTGAGCAGGTGGAATAGGACTGGTACAGGATATGCTAAGTTACTTTGAAAAATAGAATAATGCTGTAACTGCTTTAAATATTTTTCAACTACCACCCAAGAGCATCAGTTTTCCTAAAATACACTTTTTATATCATAAGGTAAAAATAGCTGCCCAGAAATATCTTCTTACAGACAATGTATGACAGAAAAATAATAATAGCTGCATAGTTTATACTCATATAAACAGTTATGTGGTATCATACAAATAATGGCAGTCTAATACACCTTTGGTATTAAAATAATTCAGTGTACTCATATTGTACTCAATCAGTGACTGCGCATCTTGTAAAAAAGAGCAGTATGTATTTTATTATTTGACTCAAAAGCCAAAGTTAAAGTGAAATGTAGGAGTAGACCTTTTTTGAGTGTATTCAGTGATACTCAGTCTACATTCAGCCCAGTAGAACTACTTAATCTCTGCTCATATTTTTTTAACATTTCCTGTTGATATGTTTATTTTCTTTACTTTGAAGACTCTTTCTTCTCTTAAAATACACATAAGAAACAAAATATTCTTAGTTAATCTTACTGGTCTGTGGTGCCTCTGCAATCAGAAACTGCATTCTCTCTTGGGGGGTATTGTATGCTCAACTGCTATCTAATTTGTCTGTCACCCTGAGTCTCTTTGTTCCTGTTCTCCAAGTATATCCTCCAACCAAATCTCTCTGGTTTGATGCTGAATTTACACCTTTGAAGAGGTGTAACATTTGACAGTTCTGAAGGTTTTAGACTTACATATATT